>JAJOZX010002928.1:515000-591410 GCA_023014485.1 Bathynomus jamesi
GAGATTATACTGGGGAACAAATTTCAAATTTTTGTCTATTGAATTAGATTTGACAGTTAGTTCTAGGTAATTTGGGTGCGCTGAGCACGAATTTTTACTCGGTTTTGCTCTATCAGGTCCTGATTTGCTCAACACCCCTCCTCTTTCGTCGTATTCATAAAAAGGTTTTTTTCTCAATACTCGCTGTCTTTTTGCAGTTACACATTATGCAACTAGGTTTTTATCTAGGTATTTGTACCTATTGTTATGGTATTGTTGTATTATGTATATTTTTATATGTAACACCATAAAAATATTTTTAATTTTGTCATTTTTAACCCATTTTAATATTAGTAAATTAAGCTAAAAATATCATAGAATTCTAAAATTTTCTCGAGCGTTCCTGTTCTCTGTAGAGTATTCTAGAGGGACAACTAAAATATATAAAAGCGACTCGTTTCCAGAGTTAATCAGTCAATTCAATCAGTCAGTCAGTCAGTCAGTCAGTTTAGTTAGTTAATTAAGTTTGGGCATTAACATAATTTTGAATTGGCATATGATTTAGTGAGTAATTTTGTCATCGTGATTTAATATAGTTGATTTAATTAGACGTAATTTATATTGTACCTACTCATCCGTGTTTCTAGTTTAATTTCATAGATTGTAAGTACCTATTTCATAATAAGTACCTATTTAAACTAATTTTTGTGTTTATATTTCAGATTTTCTTAAATTTATATGAATTAAGGGCTTTAAATACCTTTACAAATTGGCAGAACAATCAAGCAATATGTCATCAAGCACTAGAAAGTTCAAATGCAAAAACAACCCTGATTCCTTCTATATATGTGGAAATTTTACACTTCCACATCAACGAGCAAATATAACTGACTTCGTAAAAAGAGCTTACTTAGCTTATTTTGGCATAAAACTGGGGGACCAAGATAAATCGTGGGCTCCACATAAAGCCTGCACTATATGCATTGAAAGACTGCGACATTGGACGAAGGGTTCGGATTCAAAAATACCTTTTGGAGTTCCGATGGTAAGTTTATGATTTCATAAAACTACGTAATTTAATCACTAGTATACTGTAACTTACCTAAATGTAATTGTAACTTAGGTACATAAACAAAAATTTACAGAAAATGTTTATAAGAATCTCAAATATTGCATAAGGTTGAAACACATAGAAATGTTAAATGTTTGGGTGATAACTTTTGATAAAATTCATAAAAACAAGTCTCTCGTCGCTTTTGTTAACGCTTTACAATTTTTTTTCCATATCAGGTGTGGCGAGAGCCTACTAACCACGAGACCGATTGCTACCTTTGCTTTGTCAAGACTTCGGGCTTCACTAAGAAAAATAAACATTGTATCGAGTACCCAAATTTCGACACCGCGATACGACCTGTGCTACATTCAAATGAGATCCCCATTCCAAAATTTAAGGGTCTGCCAACTCAAGAATTAGTTGAAGATGTTCCTGAAAATATTGTTATGCACTTTGAGGAGTCAGACACCGATTTTGACCCCAGCGTATTTGAAAGTCAAAACGATCCGCAAAAGTTTAACCAGGCCGAGTTGAATGATCTTGTAAGGGATCTAAATTTGCCAAAAAAGGCTGCGGAAATTTTAGCTTCAAGACTTAAAGAGAAAAACTTGCTTACTTCAAACACATACATTTCATTTTACAGAAAAAGAGAAGAAGAACTTGTTAAATATTTAGAACAGAGGATAGTTTAGTATATTGCTGCGACATAGTTGGTTTGTTAAAGAAGATGGGGGTTGAGTCTTACGATGCAAATGATTGGCGCTTGTTTTTAGACAGTTCGAAAAGAAGTCTTAAGTGTGTGTTGTTGCATAATGCAATCTATACGGCTCGATACCGATTGGGCACTCAACAAAATTAAAAGAAAAGTATGAACATATAGAAAAGGTTTTAAATCTTATCAAATATAGGGAGCACGAGTGGATCATATGTGTTGACTTAAAAATGGTTAATTTTCTGCTAGGACAACAAGGAGGGTATACTAAATATTCCTGCTTCCTTTGCTTATGGGACAGCAGAGCCAAGGAAGAACATTATTTCAAACAAATCTGGCCAGCACGAACATCACTTACTGTCGGAGAAAAAAACGTAATTAATCCACCTTTAGTGAGCAGAGATAAAATCATATTTCCTCCTCTGCATATAAAACTAGGCTCATTAAACAATATGTAAAAGCTTTAGATACGAACGGCGAGTGTTTCAAATACATAACTTCAAAATTTCCAAGTTTAAGTTATGAAAAAATCAAGGCGGGAATTTTCGACGGTCCACAAATAAGAACAATGATTAAAGACAGCAATTTTCCTAATGTCATGAATGAACGCGAAAAAAATGGCTGGTTCTCATTCGTGGACTTGATAGAAAACTTTTTAGGCAATTATAGGGCAGATAACTACGAAGAAATCGTAAAAAAACTTTTAAGGGACTACAAAGAGTTAGGTTGCAATATGAGCATAAAAATGCATTTTTTTGAATAGCCATCTTGACCAATTTCCAAGTAATTTAGGTGATGTAAGTGACGAAGGGGAGAGATTCCACCAAGATATCAAAATTATGGAGGAACGGTACCAAGGCCGCTGGGATTCCCACATGATGGCTGATTACTGGTGGTGCTTGAAAAGAGACCTGCCATCAACAAGCAAATACGCTAGAAAGTCTTACAAAAGAAAATTTTTGCTTCATATCTGTTTGTTTTTTTATTTTAAGTCATTTCTATCGTTATAATGTAATTTTACTGTAGTTTGAACTGCTTGTATTCATGAAACTTGAAAAAAAATTTAACACATGACTTAATTTTTTAGTCCTAATTTGAAAAATCTGGAAAATGGCACATAGGCTGTCGACAAGAATCAGGACCTGATAGAGCCAAACCGAGTTGAAATTCGTATTCAGCGCACCCAAATTACCTAGAATCAAGTGTCAGATATCATTCAATAAAATACGTGTTGCCCAGTGTTATATGTGGTATATCAAAGCTATATATATATATATAATATATATATATATATATATATATATATACATACATACATATATATATATATATATATATATATATATATATATATATACATACACGATAATTGCACAAAGGTATCGTGTATTATAATGAAAATCTGCAAAATAAAGTCGCTTAATGTCTTTTCCTAAGCTCTCATAAGGATAGTGACGGGAGATTACTGTCACCTGTTAATTATCGGTTGTAAATAAAAAATATTGAAGAAAATCGAAAATCAAATTCTTTATGTTCAAACTCAAATAATTATATTTGTTTATTAGTAAACTGTTGGTAAATTATTCTGTACTTGATTTTAAAACCCAAATTTTCCACTGAATTCACAAATTCCTCTCAATTCCTTTTAATTTACTGAAAAGTGTAAATTCAAACTTCTTTTGTTAGATGGCGCTGCGTCGCTGTAACAAGTATGAATATTTATGAATGAAAGCGTCACTAATCCGAACCACGCCCCATCAGCAGCCCAGCGTCTTAACCACTAGGCCACCTAGGGTACCCATTTATCTATCAACCACTTTGTGTGGAAGGATGAACAGCTGGGTTTTTGCTACGCGCCGGCTGCCGTCGGGTCTCGAACCCGGGGCCGATGGATTCGTAGTCAGCGACTCTTATCACTACACCACCGAGGAACCACAGGAAAACGGAAAATAAAACACGAAGTCCAAGCGCTTTCGTGATATAATTCACATCTTCAGGGACAAGGGGGAATTTATGTGAATTATATCACGAAAGCGCTTGGACTTCTTGTTTTATTTTCCGTTTCCCTGTGGTTTCTTGCTTATTAAAAAGATCAGTTGCTGTTTGTGGATTGTTTGCACACACACACACACACACACACACACACACACACACACACACACTGGGTGGACGAAAAAAACCTGGACACTTTTGTTTTTCCTACAAATTTCAAACTAGTCAAGCTAATACACCCAAATTAGTACAAGATGTGGCCAATAGTATAGTTATCATGTGCTAAAAATTTAAATGGAACTCATATAAAACTTACCCTATTGAAATCGATGTTGTATTGACCCCCCATTTTCTTGAATTACGGCCAGTAGGCCTACTCTCCTTTTCCACTGATCTATGGATGACTTGATTTTGTCTTGGGACACCAAGGCAAACAACCTCAATTCTTTGTCTAAGTGCTTCCTGGTTTGAAAATGGTTCCCTGCGACCATGGTACACCAATGACTTCAGCTCATTCCACACAAAGTAATCCAGAGGATGTAAATCAGGAGAATTTGGTGGCCATTCTTCACTTTTTATGAATTCAGGAATGTTCGCCATCAAAAATTCTTGGGTTGCCTTGGCTGAATGAGATGGTGCATTGTCTTGAACAAAAATAAAATCTTCGTTCGGGTACAAGGCTTGGCATTCCGGTGAAAGTTCTCCGAGGTGTTCAATGTAATTTTGCTAGTTCATTTTTGTTTTTTGTGGCTCAGTAAAGAATAATTTGGTTTTTCCATTGTAAGAAACACCACAAGATGCCATTAATTTCTTGGAAAATCGTGAAATTGGATGATAAAGACGGTCTGGCGGGATTTCCGACTTTGAAGGTAATGCATTGACTCTGTTGTTTTGTCGATTTGTTGATACAGTTAATGTAAAGTCGGACTCATCTTGAAAAAATATGCGTTTAATGTCTGCTAAATTAAATTTCCTGTACAAAGAATTACACCTTTCTAACCGTTTTCCCATGGCTTCTTTTGTTATTCTGTGGGCACTCACTCTTTTAAAAGATCTGATTCCTTTACTTTTCATTATGTTTTGGACACTGTTGCGCGAAATATTTAAATTATTCGCCATTTTTCTCTGCGAAAGATGAGTACCAGGATTATTTTCCTGCGACAACGCATGCTCTTCAACGTACCTTTCGTTTTCTCGAGTTCGAGCAGTACGCGGACGACCGCTGCCACGTTTTCTGTCATTTGACCCTGATTGTCTAATTTTATTACGTATTGTACTGTACTTCTTTTCCAATTTTTTCCCGGAAATTCCCTAATTATTTTTCTAGCACTCCATCCCTTCTCGGCAAAACACGCCTTTATAACAGCTAAGTCTTCTTTACTTAAAACCATTATGATAGAATTTTAATTAACACTACAAGAAAAAAAATAAGAAAAAACATTCCATCAGCCAACACTTCTTAAAGAAATCTGACACTGCTAGCCTACCAATTCGCCATGTGGCCACTTATCATTGTCTTAGGTGTGCATACGGACACTGCTTATTTTGTAGCGAACATCTGACACACCCAAGGGCGTAGTCAGCTTCACAAAATCTCGCTGTTTGTTTCGTCAAGTTAAATTTTTTATAATTGAGAAACGGCCAAAGATAATTAACTGAGATTTTCAGCACATGATAACCGTACGATTGGCTACATCTTGTACTAATTTGGGTGTATTAGATTGACTAGTTTGAAATTTGTAGGAAAAACAAAAGTGTCCAGGTTTTTTCGTCCACCTGGCCGATGTCGTAACACCGCTTACCGGAGATCAGCGAAGTTAAGCGACATTGGGTCTGGGTAGTAGTTGGATGGGAGACCGTCCTCCGCGCCCAGATTATGTAGCGACCCGTGGTTCGGATTCCACGTAAAGCTGTAGGTCCCCTCCGTCATATGACCTTAGATGTTGCGAAGGAGGTTAAACAACCCAAATTAAAAAAAATATATATATATATATAAAATATATATATATATATATATATATATATTATATATATATATATATTAGGTCCTGCGAATCCCAGTTTTTTTTTCCGAATCGAATCTCGAATCAAATCGTCCCAAACAATTCAAATCGAATCAATTCTCGAATCGAATCAACTGTACACATATAGATTATAGGGTATATATACTGAATTAAGTTTCAAATTAAACAGGAAATGGTTTCTTTATTTAGAGTGTTTCTACACACAATTAGCATAAAATTAATTAAATCTTGTTGAGAACAAAAAGGACAAAGTAAATCCTTCTAAAAAAAATGTATTAAGTATTTGATCATGATGAGGAACAATGGTATTAAAGTATGATAAAAGTGTTATTGCGCGAGAGATTGGTCTCAGTATATAGATTGAATTATAATCTAAGTAAAAAGAAAAGTGTTTATTTACGAAAGTGTTCTTCAAAATAACATCACTGATGTTGTTTACCGGAGTTAAGGGAGATTCGAAAATATCGAATCGGAGCCCAGCTAACGAATCAAATCGCATCCTCTCTCCCGATTCGAAATCAAATCGAATCTCGAAGCTTCGCAGGGCCCTAATATATATATATATGTACGAGGGCCGCTCAATATTTTGCCCCACCTTTTTTTTTCTTTCCAAGTTTCATTGTAATTTCCAGAAATTTTGTACACAAGTAGTTACATACCTTTTTTACAAGTTTTTATTTTTCCACATAGTCTCCAACCTTTTCTACGGCTTTCCTCCACCTCGAAACAGGGGCCTTTGTTCCTTGCTGGTAAAAGTCCTTACAAGTTTTTATTTTTCCACATAGTCTCCAACCTTTTCTACGGCTTTCCTCCACCTCGAAACAAGGGCATTTATTCCTTGCTGGTAAAAGTCCGCTGGGTTCCGCTGGAGCCACCTCTTAATCTCAACAATCTCATCGTTACTCTGAAACTTTCTTCCACGAATAGCATCCTTCATTGGACCAAACAAATGGAAGTCTGAAGGTGCCAGATCCGGGCTGTATGGAGGGTGGGGTAACACAGTCAAGCGCATTTTTGTTTGCAAACTGTTGTGTGGTGTTGCGTTATCGTGCAAAAGAAAGACGTCGTCCAGTTTTCTCTCCGGTGGAACTCGCTTTATACGTCTCTGGAGTTCCTGTAGGGTACCAATATATGCCTGTGAGTTGATTGTTTGTCCTTTCTTCATAATGTCCACCAGAATCACCCCTTTCATGTCCCAGAAGATAGTGGTCATAACCTTTCCTGCAGAGGGGGCCATTTTGAACTTTTTCTTGCGTGGGGAGTCTACATGATGCCACTCCATGGAGTGGCGTTTTGTTTCAGGTTCAAAGTGGTGTACCCAAGTCTCATCCCCAGTCACAATTCGTGAAAGGAAGTCATCCCCTTCTGTCTCGTATCGAACCACGACTCAGAAGCAATTTATTTTCTTTGGGCTTTGTGATCTTCAGTCTGTTCGCGAGGAACAAACCGTGAACACACTTTTGAGTATCCCAGTTGCTGAATTATTGTATTCACACTTCCTTCACTAATTCCTAGCTCCAGTGATAGCTCCTTGTATGTGACGCGTCGATTTGATCGAATGATGCTGTTAGCACATTGCACAGTGTGAGATGTCACAGTCGATGCCGGGCGACCGCTGCGTGGCTCATCATCGAGGCTGGCTCTCCCTCTCTCCGATGATCTCACACGTTTAGACCAACGTCCAACTGTGCTTCGATCAACAACGACATCTCCGTAAACGTCTTGTAGACGTTTGTGAATATTTCCAACTGTTTCCTTCTCTGCGGTTAAGAACTCGATAACAGCTCTCTGTTTACGACGCACATCACTGTCAGACGCCATTTTCGAAACTGCGTTAACCATCGGTTTTATACAAGGGCGTTTAAAAGCGGTTTTATACAAGGGCGTTTAAAAGCGGTTTTATACAAGGAGGGGAGGTTCAAACTGGAAAAATCCGGTTATGTGAGGCGCAGAAAGTTCAAACTTACGGCCCAAAAGACATTTCAGCCCCATGGCCTATTATTTAGCTGAGAAAAAAGGGTGGGGCAAAATATATTGAGTGCCCCTAGTATATTAGGGCTTGGTGAGAATCACGATTATCGATCGCCAGGTATGAAATGGCAATTATCGTCACTCATTTTAGGTATGGTGATAATCGTGAGCACTGACATTTTTCATTAGAAAATTGAGTAAATTGTAAAACAAAATTTTAACCAAAAATTTTAATCTAAAATCCCGCTCGAACGATTTTCAGAAACCGACAGATTGGGACTCAAAATCGCTGGATTTTGTTTACTTGTATCACTATCATAGGAAACTAATAATAAATAGTAATAAATATAAACTGTAATACATATCAACACTTACATTTAGAGTTTCGTAATACTTACTAATAAATTCACAATCCAGATATAATGGGTGATCCAGATAAATGGGACCCATAAAAAAAGCCAAATATTCTTAATATTTAATTCCTTTCATAAAAACTATATATCATTCGAAAGAGTAGAGTTACAAGTTTATTATGAAATATTTTTTTTTAAAAATGACTCCTTTCAAATGTGCTCCATTAGTTGCCAAGCATTCCAGTGTTCTCGCTTGTAAGTTCTGCATCACTTTTGCAAGAGTGTGCGGTGGTATGGCCTGTATCTCATTTGTGATGGCGGCCTTCAATTCTTGCAAGGTCGTTGGGTTATTTCTGTAGACCCTACTCTTTAAATATCCCCAGAGATAATAATCTAAGGGAGAAAAATCCGGAGACCTTGCGGGCCATTCAACGTCTCCAAATCTTGAGATTAACTCGCCTGGAAACGTTTGACGCAAAACTGCCATGCAGTTCCTCGTGGTATGGCAGGTAGCTCCGTCTTGTTGGAACCAGTGGTTTTCTAGACAAAGATCTCTTAATTTAGGAATAAGGAAATCGGTCAACATTTTTTCGTAGCGATCACCATTTACAGTGACCGTGTTTCCGGTGGAATCCTCGAAAAAGTACGGCCCTATGATCTGAGATGCAGTAAGACCACACCAAACAGTTACACGCTGACTATGCAACGGGACTTCGGTAATATTCAATGGATTTTCTGTTGCCCAGAAACGACAATTTTGTTTGTTTACAGTTCCATTCAAGTGAAAATGGGCTTCGTCTGACATAATCAAAGTTGCTAGAAAATTGGTGGTGTCATTTACCTTCTGTTGGATCCATTGACAGAATTGTCGTCTTCGTGCGAAATCTCCATCGTTTAGTTGTTGCACTGTTTGAATTTTATATGGAAAGAGCATTAAATTTTGCTTGAATATACGGTGTGTTGTTCCATATCCAACTCCTAACAGCTGAGAAGCACGTCTGATGCTTATGTTAGGATTATCCTGTACAATTTCATGAGTTCTGTTAATGATCTCGTCTATCCTTGCTGTGCGCACTCTTCCAGTTGGTTTTCTTTTTCCAATGCTGCCAGTTAGGGAAAAATTTCTGACACACCGACGGATTACTTTCTTAGAAGGTGATTTTGACATCTGAAAATTTGTCTTGAAAGATCTTTGAGCTGAAACTACACTTCTTCCATGCTCATAATATTGCTCAGTTATGAAACGCAGCTGTTCCACAGTCCATGCAGTCATCTTGAAGGGTTAGTTTTAACTAACACTTTTATTTTGTTTTGTATCTTGTCTTGTATTGTCAAAACCTATACAATCCTGTACAAACTTGTAACTATCCTCTTTCGAATGATGCGTATGATTTTATAAAAGGACTTATACTTTAAGAGTTACAGGGGTTTCTTTTGGGTCCCATTTCTCTGGATCACCCTTTATAAATCACGTCTCTACTGTATATACAATTCCAGTATATTATATTACTACTGTATATAAAGTTTAGTGTAATTATACATTATTAATTATTAGAAATTATTTATCGTAATAATCGCGTTAATCGTCACCTATTCACTGACGATTATCGTGGGCCATTAAAAGTGTTATCACCCAGTCCTAATATATATATATATATATATATATATATATATATATATATATATATATATATATATATATATATATATATATATATATATATATATAATAGTGGAACAAGTACTCCGAGCTACGGACCTCGGATTCTGATGGTGATATTCTTCGGACTGTAACGAACATGCTTTCGACCTCTAAAAAAGTTAAACGAGCCACTCAACTTTTCTTTTTGTACCTATATATTTTAGTTCATGTACTGTTATTCCCTGGTCACATTTATCGTAAGCCTTAGCAAAATCTTCATATCGTAGTTAGTACTGCTTACGAGTGCGTCGATAATATTGTTGTAGTGTTCTATTGGTTGCGAGACGTACGATCTTACTCGTCCGAGCTAAAGTTTTTCTTTGTTGAATCTTTCTTGTACTTCCAAAAATTTATAGATATCATTGAGCCCTGTCGTTCGCCAGGCATTTTTAACACGAAGTTGCCTCTCGTCGAAGGTCCTTCGCAAAGGTACTTCTCTCATGTAATAAATAAATTTAAGCCCATTAATTTTGTCTAAAAAGCTTCCATGCTTTCAACGGCATATTCAGATTAGAATACTGTGAATTGCCATATTGCCATATCAGATTCTAAATTGTACAGAAAATATTGTAAATATTGTAAATTTTTTTTTCGGAATTATTATTATTTTATTATTATTATTATTATTATTATTATTATTATTTTATTATCTGTTAATTAATGTTTCGAACTTTCTCATTATGTTGTGTTGGAGCACTTGTATGCATGGTGGGTGTGACGAGAAAGAAATCTATTTACTGGTGACAGATCGGGAGAGCTTGATAGTCACAGATCTTCTGAAATTATTCAGCTACCGTAGTAGGGTTAAATATGGTCATACACGTTACCGATACAAAGGCTCTTACACCTTGTTCAGTGTCTTCCAAACTAATTTACAAATTCATCAAAGGTGGCAGGCAATATACCAATTTATGTTCATGGTTCATTGGAAAAGAATTTGGGCCAGTAACCTTTGTTCCTCTTTTCTGAACCATCTTTCTAGAAGAACATGAAGAAGTGTTCAGTAGGGAATTTGAGGGTTCTCGTTTTTTAATTTTTTGATAAGACGAGCCTTCAAGCGAGTATTGTTGCCTCGTAACTCACCGTTTCACGCGTATCCCAAACTCTGTTAGTGCAACATTTCATTGTCATCTACTGTATTCACGAAGTGTTTTATGGATTGCACTAATAAAAAAGTACACTTTATTTCTATTTTTTTTTGCAGAAAGTATTACTTAGGAAATTAATATATAAAAAGAAAGAATTGGAATTATTTGACCAATTTCATGATGTTTATTTTAAATTATTCTCTCTTTTTTTTGTATAAAATTTTTTTCTCTTCCTCTCATTTTATCCAATGGAATGGAGGTTCTTTCTCATCTAAAGTTAGCTAAAAAGGTTGCCGAGTAACTTGACCTTCCCTCTTTGCGAAACGTCTTCAGAGTCCTGCATTAAACATCTGCAGGATTTTATGAGTGAACTTAGCAATACAAATGTAAATAATTATATAAGATTCTCGGCATAGATGGTGTTTCCTTTTGCACAAAAGTCCCATATAAGGAAGATATTTTGTTTTTGTTTTTTTAGTAAAATTGGCGTCCGTTCTTCTTCTTCTTTTACTTCAACAGATCGGTAAAGTATTTTAGCTAATCTATTTGCACGTAAAAATAATGTATTTTCCTCAAATAATGAGTACAGCGATACAAGCAGTGGTGTGGGTAGTGCAATGGTAGTAACTAATTTGTCTACAGTATTATTTTATTTATATATGGAATATTTTGAAATTAATTTGTTTTCCAACATTAAATCCGAAGTTATGTTTTGGTTTAGGGATACTGATGATGACATTTCGGCAAATTGGAAAGATACTTGGAATGACTTTTAAAATTTTATTAGTAATTTAAAATTGAATGCCCGCAAAATGATTCATTGCTTTTTCTGGATACTGTTGTTGTACGGGGCAAACGCGCATAGGGTCAAATCTGTCTCCATTTTGTAGGAAAAAGTTAATAATATTGACTTTAATACTTACCTAATTTTAATTATTATGTAAATAAAGTTGGCAAAACGATACTGCAAACGTTGCCAAGAAGAAAATTGGTCTGCAGTTTATCGGATATCGTAATGGTGGAAAAATGGCCGGAAGCCAAAAATATAAGAATTCAGGGGCACAGGCTCGCATTAATGCTGCAGCTGTTAAACATGTTAATAATTTTAACTACAGCATCAACTGACAACGAGCAAAAGCAGTATGTAAATTCAACGATAGTCGTTAACCCTTTGAGGACCAAGAGACATATTTGTCCTAACGGAAATAATAATAATATAAATTGTACAATGATGCAACGTTTCTACAAATACATCTACATATTTATATACGTATCGTTCAGTCGTCGGAAAATTAACCCCAAAATGGGTCATTTAAGTGACTATAGTTGCTAACATATCCAATTCTAAAAAACAATAAAACTTACACTTTTAAGTTCAAAGAAACGTATACCGGTCGTCAAAGAATGAGAGACCCGCACACTACAGCAGCGACCACGACGCGATTCCTAGAATCGCGTCGCGGTCGGTGCAGTGTGCGGGGCTCCCATTCTGTCAATGTAAAATCGACTCGATTCGCCACGACCCAAGTCGTCAGTCGTCAGACGATCCTGCGTGCGGCCCGCCTAAGGATTACTTAAATTGGTGTGCAGAAGGGGAAGAGGAAGAATTACTGTAGGTTAGGACCATCTAGAGCCAAAGTTGAAGAAATGCTTTCCAGTTTCAAGACAATTTTTCACTATTATTTTTGGCGAGTAAAGAATTAATGAATAAATATTGATAAAAACATTTGCCACAAAAAGACATTTTAAAAGAGAAGAAATTAACTTTTTTTTTTTTTTTTAAACCAAGTCAAAAGTAGGAATTTGATTCTACTTTTAATATAATTTGAGCAAACTGTTTTATTGGCTTGTAATGCGCTTCAATAGTTAGTATTATTATTAGACAATATAACTAATTTTACTTCTTGTTTTTGTTTTTTGGCAAAAAGAAAACTCGGAATTTGGTATTCCGGGAAATTCGATGCCCTGAAATGGAATAAATTAAGGGGGTTTTGCTCGTTCTAATCTCTTTCGGTGACGAGATAAATCCCGAAGAAGGAGAGTTCAAGTTGAGGTATTAGTAGCGAAGCGAGTTTGATGTTATTTAGTCATACTGGGTCGTGAGTTTTGCCGTCCGTGAGGGAATCACTGAGTTTCGTCCTCCGTAATACACATTAACCCCAAAATGGGTGTATATACAGTCAGTTCAAAATATCCTATCGTGAAACTTCCTATTTCCTACCGATAAGAATCATGAAATTTTACTACAGGACCTTTTGAACCGATTGTATATATTATTTTAGAAGGGATTCAAATTAGAAAAATGTAAATAAATAAATAAAAGCTTATTAAAAAGCCATCCAAAGACTGACTCCAAAATGTGGAGTGAAACCAATGACTCGTTTGGCTCTTTCCTGGAGTGATTTTTGGTACGTGCTAGAAGCTCGCCTGGAACAGTTAATTAATGAAACCGCGCGTGAGGAACTTCACCTCCCGCTCTCACTCGGTTCAACTCCGCGGCCACCGTCTCGAGAGTAATCTTGGCAGGTTCATCCTCTTCCTGTAGGCGGTACGGAAACACCCCGTTTCCCCTTCCTTAGCCCCCGTTTGCCCCGATCGAGGATCCCCGTTCGCCCTCCTAATTAGGTTAAGATCTTGAGTAATTAGTGGAAGAGTATCTCCCTTCCGACGCATCTATCGCTCTTCCTGTCGGGTTCGCTTTGCTTCTTCATTTTATTTTGCTTTTCAGGCTTTTCATTCCTTTACCTCCACTGGTCTCTCTCTCTCTCTCTCGAACAGACAGACATTTCGATTCTGTACGAGGGCACTGTTTTCACACACACACACACACTATATATATATATATATATATATATAATATATATATATATATATATAATTATATGCCACGCATCATTTATTGTGATGGGAAATTATGGTTTTCTATACAAGTTCGATCAAAATATGAACCAAAATATCGTCGTATAATGATGAATGACTCCTTGTTCTTCAAAGGTTTTTCTTTCCCTGTAGGACGCCCTTTTGGGTTTCCTTCCTTTATTCCTCCCCTCTTTTCTTCCTTCCTACTTCCTTTCCTTCAGTCATTTCTCCCTTTCTTTCTCACTTTTGACGTGAACGATCAATCGTTCATTTGTGGTGTTCGACTCCCGATTGAGTCGTGGTCATGACCGCGATTCCCACAAGAGGCGAAGTCACACAATGGGTCCCCACTCGTGGAGGCGCAATTTCATTTAAGTTTTGGTGCTTGCTTCCCTCGGATGAGTTTTCGATAAGGCTCCTCTCTCTCTCTCTCTCTCTCTCTCTCTCCATTTAAACAATATATTAGAGGGTTTCTGAGCGGAGAGAGAGAGAGAGAGAGAGAGAGAGAGAGGAGAGAGAGAGAGAGAGAGAGAGAGAGAGAGAGAGAGAGAGAGAGCTGAAGGGATCGCGTACCGCTGCTTCGAAGACCGGACTTCAGCCCATTTTTCGAGAGGGTATTAATTGCAACCACTTTGATTTGTGGTTCTTCCGTGAACGCGAATTCGCGCGAAACCTTGGTCTCCCGCCGGGTCCATATATGAAAGCGAACCGCGCCTTTCTTTGTGACCGAATTGTGATTAATGAAAATATTCATTCAGTATTCGCCAGTCGCTTCATTTATTTCGATCAGTGAACAATCAACTCCCGTCGTACATCATTTTACGTACGAATATATATATATATATATATATATATATATATAATTGTTGTATTCCATTAATTTGTTACGCAATTCCGAGCGCCTCCGTACGGAAACAATTCTGTCGCAAGTTTTCTTTGTGAGTCTGGACTACGTATGGACAAAGGAAGCATAATAGAACTCTCGTTCTTCGAGCGGTCCGGATTTGCGGAATGCTCTCCCGCGTGCCATAAAAATGAAGGGAACGGTGATCGGGGCCAAGATCGCATTCCGGATCTAAACGCCGGACTGACTCCGGTTTTAGGTCTTCGGTTTGGAATTTATCCCTCTCAATTATTCAGAGGAATATTTTTACGAGTTCGTAATTGTAATAAATACCCTGATAATGCTGCACCAAATTAAAATAGGAGAGAGAGAGAGAAAGAGAGAGAGGGAGGGAGAGAGAGGGAGGGAGAGAGAGAGGGGAGAGAGAAAGAAAGAGAGAAAGAGAGAGAGAGAGAGAGAGAGAGAGAGGGAGAGAGAGAAAGAAGAGAGAGAGAAAGAAAGAGAGAGAGAGAGAGAGAGACAATTAAGCAGAACAACAAAGAAGCATTTGACTGTTTTGTTAACTGAAACGCGGCGGATCAGCTCCGTGGATTTATGGGCGCAATTGTTGCCAGAGGAACTGTATGGTGGAAGCCCTTCCACTGCCAGTCCGTAACGGGGCGTCAAAGGGAGAGACACTTGATTTCTTCTGATTTAAGAGAAGGGAGGAACACTTGCCGCGTGATTCGAGGGAGGAAGACACTTGGTTCTCACTTGATGCGTAAATGGGTTCCACTCTCGCCTGCTATCGAGTGAGACATATTTGATTATTTAAAGAGAAATGACCTTTGATTTCGAATTTAAGATTTGCAAATACTCTTGTCTCTAATAACAACAAATTCTCTCTCTCTCTCTCTCTCTCTTCTCTCTCTCTCTCTCTCTCTATATATATATATATAATATATATATATATATAGTTTCAAGTAATAATTACTCAATGAACATTTTTTAATTAAAAGAACACACACACACACACACCAACACACACACACACACACACTTTAATGAAACGTTGTTTGAGAGAGAGTTATCTCGAGATGTAAATTATGAATAAATTTAGCCATGAAAATCTTAATCCGGGTTAGAAAAAAATCCTAATTACTTTTATTTAAAAATCATAATTATTCATGGATCACTCGAAAAAAACCTCATTTCCCTGAAATAAGGGAACACTTGTTTCAAGGAATAAAATTATTCGCGCTAATAGCGTTGAAGATTCTTTAAACACCCTCCTAATTCCTTTACACTTCATTTAGTCAAAAGAGGGAATTATTTCTTTACACATCCCTCGTATATACAGGGTGTCTCATAAGTTCGGTCTTGTAGTAAAATTTATTTCGAAAGCCTTTTCCTCACGAGTGTAACTCGCTTCCATATTAGCCAATGCGTTATTCTACCTGCAACCAAAAAAGGTTCTAAAACAAGACGTCAGTTGAACTTTTGTCTTAGTTATAATGTATTACTTTTGTAAGTCTAATTTAAAATAAATTTTCCTATGAGACCGGACTTATGGGACACCCTGTGTATATATATAATATAATATATATATATGTGTGTGTGTGTGTGTATTTACAAAATTAACTCGACCAGGATTCGAACCCAGGGCCTCTTGAGTATAAGTGACGGGCGCTGATCACTGCGCTACGACAAAGTAAAAGGTAACTCAACATGGCGTATTTTTCAACACCCGCGGAAACACCGCTTTTGCGCCCAGAGGTGTTTTACGTGACAACCCTCCTGGAAAATTATGCGTGTTCATGCGTGATATTCCGCATAATAATGATTTAAGATTTGAGAAATTAAAAAGTTATATTTACATCTTCATTATGAACATTTATTCACAAATTTGTATTCACACAAAATTGTATTCACACAAAATTGTATTCGCATGAGGAAAACTTGTTGGAAAGCCTGTTTCAGAATCATGAAATTTACCTACACGAACATTTGGAGAGAAACGAAAGAGTGTTTTAAACCAAAAAGTTAAGTATTGTTTAGTGTTTTATTTCTTTTCTATTTGCCTCCGAACGTCGTTTACTCATTTGAATGTTACTCATAAATGTATTCGGTTAAGATATTGTCTCTCGGGATATATTTGGTCTTATTATATACAGTACGTAAGGCGAGTGACACCATTTCCCTATAAGCGAAGTGAGTAAGACACTGAGGTCTGGGATTCGACTCTCGATGGTGTTGGTTAATAATAATCCAGGAGTTGGCGCATTGGTCCGTTTTATTCTGGTCTGAGCGCTGTGCCAGTTTCTGGCCCTCCAGACTGACTATTATTATTATTATTATTATTATTATTATTATTATTATTGCGTAAGGTACGGGCGTGGCCCAACGTGTCTCGTCCGCTTGGTAACCAGCCGTACATTGGCCACTTATTTAAGATCATCAGAATTGGTGGCGTTTTTGTAAAATATTTTTTTGTAAAATATCCCCTTTCAATTCCCCGACCCCCTCCCACTCAATCCTGGAATCCTTCAGGAATTGAGGAGGAAAGAGCGCGCGTCAAAAGGACGGAGAATCGCGGCCCTAAAAGTGAAGGACTTCATTTAAGCGAAATAAACAAAGAAAATCAACTGCTAATCGATTCGGGCACAGCCAACATGAATAATGATTCCAATTTCGCCTCGTTTTATCGATATTATGTTAGTGAGGGAGAGGGAACAGAGAGGCGCACACACACACACACACACACACACACACACACACACACACACACACACACACAGAAAGAGAGGAGAGAGAGAGAATACTATAACAAATACTAAAAAATCCGCTCTAAGTTCGCCCTTAAGAGAAAGTAGGGTGCGTCTTAATCTATGTAGGATTGTAGGAGTTTGCATAAAGTTGCAGAAATGGAAACCGGTCAGAGTTGCCAACCATTATAGTGTATGCGAACGATCATGAGGAAGAACGGACTCTGGACCCTTTTTGGGGGGCCTCTGGATTTCCCCCCCAGTGAGTTTTCCAGTCTTCCTCGTGATCATCGTTTGCAATTCTTTTACAAACATTTGTAGAACAGGATAATAATTAGTATTTATTCAAATCAGGGTTGGCAAAAACCCAGCAAAGACCCAAAAACCCAACTACCCAGCAAAAAACCAGTTGGGTTTTTGCCAACCCTAATTAAATTCTCGAGGGCTGGGGTCCAATCCGGTACGACAAATATAGTATTGACTCAAGAGTGCCTTTAAAATTTTCAACGTACTCTGAAACCCTGATAATTACTGGACAGTTTTTAAGTAGTATAGCTTTTACGTTGGGTAATTTTGGGATGATAAAACACTAAAGCGAGTCCGTGACTTTCTCTAGATACGAACGGGTCCTTAACCCGAAAAAGCTACGAAACCAATGATATAAAGGATAGGTTGAAACGCTACGGTACCCTAAGGCCGGCCGCGCGGAGGATCGTCTCGCGACTGACGACTCGGGTCGAGTCGCGTGTGATTGTACTTTGACAGAATGGGAGCCCCCACACCGCAGCGACCCCTAATGTGAAAGATACAAAGTGCGAATGAAACGCGTTACTCAATGGGAAATACATTCAATTAATTAACGTAATTCCGTTTAGGTAGGACCTATTCGGATTCTTTATTTCAGTGAAGAGCACGATGAAGATATTCATTCACTCATCATTCCATCATTTGAATCGCCATACACATTTCAAACTCCTTCTCAGATCTCTTGGATAAGTTAGGCAACCAATCTAGAGAGAAACGCGGATAGATACACAGATAGATAAATGTTGAAGATTTTAGGGAAAAAAGTAAGAAAAACCGGTGAATAAATAATCGTACATAGGAAATTTTTAATTAGCATTAATTCGTTACGTGACAGGAGGTGTCAGAACCACCGATGCGATCGCTAAAAACTATTTTCACTATACACTGCTAGACCAGTCTTAGATATTGACTACTATGATTATGAAACTTGAAATCGACGCGGAATTGTTTCCAAAATGTAACCAATAAAAAATTTATACGTAAAGCATCAGATTAACCAATTACGAAAAGAGAGAATTCTCGCGTAAATTTAAGGAATTCATCCTCGCTGAAGGACGATATAGTCACTTATGAGCGTGTAAACTTTCACACAGAAATAATAGTACTGTAGCTGTAAAATGTAGAATAAACACGGCTTCCGCTAGTCAGTGCTGACAGAAAATGTTCGTGAAAGAAGAGTTATAGGAAAGTAATAAAAGTATAATGAGAATAATAGCATGAAAGTTCTTTTTTACCATACGTACTACTACACTTGTCTCGTGTACACCTGGTCATTCATTGGGGGAAAGTGTAAAATAAAGGCTAACTGAAATGTGACATTACTTAATCAGTGCATTTTTTTTTGTTGGATTATTATTTATTTATTATTTATTTATTTATTTACTAAGAGAAAAAGCATAATTTCATCGATGCATCATTTTATCGATGAAAGTAAAAAGCCACTGTACTGTAGACTGAATATTTAACAGGAATTATTTAGTATTACAATTTCTCGCACTAGAATGATTAAAGAAACGGGTCACTGATCCAGAAATCTAGAGGACCACCATCCGGTCAGCACCTAATTGCCGTCACATCTCCGACAGTGCACACTGTGTGTGTGTGTGTTTTAAAGGTTTCGCAGAACAAGATTAATAATCCCAGCCTATATTAATCACCAGATGATACGAGATAGTGCGCGAGCAAAAACAGAAACGTTCCAGAAAATATGAATAGTTTGTATCGTAAAACTATAGTATATAATTATGCTGAAGCTAGCTCAGTTAAATATACCATGATTCTTCTAAAATCCACTACAATTCTAGATTTATCCCAATTAGCTTTGCTTAAACTAAACACAACCATCGGTGATTTTGACTCCCGAGAATTCTGAAGACTCCCAGATCTCTAAAACCAGACCCGACCAGCACTTCCCACTACATTTACGCCAAAAGAATATCATTGTTCTCTCTTTAAAAAAAAAAATCCCCTTTTCTTTAGACTCTCTTTAAATTAACTATAGCTATTGAGAAGCTTTGACTTCCGAGTTTTCTACTGCTTCTGATCACCTATGAGAACTCTCGGTGGTGTGAATCAAGACCCGACAAGCACCTTCTACAACATTTACTAAACTCGACTACTACATAGGCTACTACATACTAAACTAAGTAACATTGCAACTTATCCTACCTTTAAAATAAACCAAAGTATAAAAGATTATAGTAGGAGAGAGAGAGAGAGAGAGAGAGAGAGAGAGAGAGAGAGAGAGAGAGAGAGAGAGAGAGAGAGAGAGAGAGAGAGAGAGAGAGATCGCGTGTGAGCACCAAATTAAATATATTCCAAAACTTGGCGCGAGAACTACGGGCCACACTTCCACTAAAGCTGAGTTTTATTAATATATAACTTGGCAATGTAATATTAATTTTATGCTTTAAAGAATCGAGGAGAGTTTTCTATAAAATTAATTGATGCTGTAAAAAGGAGAAATTATATATGCCTTCCGACGCCAAATCTAATAATTTGAGCTTTAATTTAAATTTCGTATCAGGCATTTGTGCCGAAAGAATTTTAAGGGACTTTTTTCCCGCGTTAGAAAGAATCGCTAACAAGTTTGTGTGTGTGTGTGCGTGCGTGTGCGTGTTTGTGAGTGTGTGTGTTTTGTTGGGGAAATTAGCGTTCACAAAGTAATTTCAAACTAATGTAAATATCATTTGCATATGTACATAGACTCTTACTTATGTACTTTGCACACACACACACACACACACATATATATTAAGCAGTAATAATACTGTTTGATGTTGTTAACCTTCGTAATAGCAAAGGCCATGTGACAGAGGGAATCTACAGTTTTATGCGAGATCCGAACCACAGGTCGCTACATCACCTGAAAGCAAAGGTCGGTTACCCATCCAGTTACTGAACGGACTGGATCATGAACTTGAAACCGTTTTCGTCACTGCAACTTGTAAACACTCTAATTCAGTAACTTAGTAAAGGGACTCTCAACTTTTTTCCGGCATAAATTCAATAGCGGCAGGTTTCCAACAATGTTTGATAAAACTAAACGCTCGATCAGGATGAATTCAGGATGAATTTCATTTAAAATCGTTTATTTGTACTCTCTTTAAATATTCATAATGGTTCGCATCACTAAAACGGTTAATAAAGATAATTCTTTTCAGTACCCGCAACATCTCACTCACATCTTGACTCATTCCTCATTTTATCGCTTTAGATGAGAAATCGCCGTTGATCCGTTGAACTTCTGTCTTTCGTAACTCGAAATAAAACACAGAATTGTCATCAAAATACTGTTTTATCCGAACACGGGCACGTATAATAAGAAGAATCTTCCCCTTGGACCCCCAGTTAATACTATAATAGGGGAGGCGTAGGCCCCCGCCCACACTCCTTTCCAAATTCCGATCATTTTTACAGCTTGTCAGTTGGGTCACATTTCAAAGTGTGAATTTTGTACTATGACCTACTGCAGAGAGTGTAGAGAGGCAAAGAAAACGAACGAAGCGTCACACTGACTACAAAGGCGGTTTTCATAAGGATTAAAGTGGTCAATGAATACCACATTCAACCCTGCGAATGGTAATTTCAATTAAAAGTGAAATCCGAACACGTGTACTGTAGGTCACTTAAATTTTTAATGGAATATTTTGAGTGGTTTAGTTATTTTAAAGGTCAACGGATGATCTTCCAAATGTCAATTGAATGAATTGCAGCCTTTTACGACGCATTAGAAATTGATGAAGAGACGTCATTGCTGAAAAGTTGTTTTCTAAACATCTCTCAATGAAATGTTCAAATAAATAGTGATGTTTCCTCGTATACACACAAACTCAAGCGATTCAACTAAAGTAGCCAATTTTTTTAGGGATCAAGTAAAGATAAGCACCCCCAACCTTTTTTAGTTAGCTTTATAAAGCTAACTAACGAAAATATCACGACCTAACCTAACCAGTCGTCAAGGGCGTACAGTTGACCTAACGATTGGTTAGGTTAAGTCGTGATATTTTCGTTAGTTATCCTTATAAAGCTAACTAAAAAAAGGTTGGGGGTGCTTATCTTTACTTGATCCTTTTTTAGAATATCCATTTTGATTGCGTACTTTTTATTTACGTATTTATTTACTCGGTTTTTCCTTTTTTTAAGGAAAGGAGTTTACGTTCCTTTTTAAGGAAGAGTATGTCCATCTCGTTTAGAGTTACGTTCCTTTTTTAAGGAAGAGTATGTCCATCTCGTTTAGAGTTACGTTCCTTTTTTTAAGGAAGAGTATGTCCATCTCGTTTAGAGTTACGTTCCTTTTTTTAAGGAAGAGTATGTCCATCTCGTTTAGAGTTACGTTCCTTTTTTTAAGGAAGAGTATGTCCATCTCGTTTAGAGTTACGTTCCTTTTTTTAAGGAAGAGTATGTCCATCGTTTAGAGTTACGTTCCTTTTTTTAAGGAAGAGTATGTCCATCTCGTTTAGAGTTACGTTCCTTTTTTTAAGGAAGAGTTATGTCCATCTCGTTTAGAGTTACGTTCCTTTTTTTAAGGAAGAGTATGTCCATCTCGTTTAGAGTTACGTTCCTTTTTTTAAGGAAGAGTATGTCCATCTCGTTTAGAGTTACGTTCCTTTTTTTAAGGAAGAGTATGTCCATCTCGTTTAGAGTTACGTTCCTTTTTTTAAGGAAGAGTATGTCCATCTCGTTTAGAGTTACGTTCCTTTTTTAAGGAAGAGTATGTCCATCTCGTTTAGATTACGTTCCTTTTTTTAAGGAAGAGTTATGTCCATCTCGTTTAGAGTTACGTTCCTTTTTTTAAGGAAGAGTATGTCCATCTCGTTAGAGTTACGTTCCTTTTTTTAAAGGATATGTCCATCTCGTTTAGAGTTACGTTCCTTTTTTTAAGGAAGAGTATGTCCATCTCGTTTAGAGTTACGTTCCTTTTTTTAAGGAAGAGTATGTCCATCTCGTTTAGAGTTACGTTCCTTTTTTTAAGGAAGAGTATGTCCATCTCGTTAGAGTTACGTTCCTTTTTTAAGGAAGAGTATGTCCATCTCGTTTAGAGTTACGTTCCTTTTTTTAAGGAAGAGTATGTCCCATCTCGTTTAGAGTTACGTTCCTTTTTTTAAGGAAGAGTATGTCCATCTCGTTTAGAGTTACGTTCCTTTTTTTAAGGAAGTATGTCCATCTCGTTTAGAGTTACGTTCCTTTTTTTAAGGAAGAGTATGTCCATCTCGTTTAGAGTTACGTTCCTTTTTTAAGGAAGAATATGTCCATCTCGTTTAGAGTTACGTTCCTTTTTTTAAGGAAGAGTATGTCCATCTCGTTTAGAGTTACGTTCCTTTTTTTAAGGAAGAGTATGTCCATCTCGTTTAGAGTTACGTTTCTTTTTTAAGGAAGAGTATGTCCATCTCGTTTAGAGTTACGTTCCTTTTTTTAAGGAAGAGTATGTCCATCTCGTTTAGAGTTACGTTCCTTTTTTAAGGAAGTATGTCCATCTCGTTTAGAGTTACGTTCCTTTTTTTAAGGAAGAGTATGTCCATCTCGTTTAGAGTTACGTTCCTTTTTTTAAGGAAGAGTATGTCCATCTCGTTTAGAGTTACGTTCCTTTTTTTTAAGGAAGAGTATGTCCATCTCGTTTAGAGTTACGTTCCTTTTTTTTAAGGAAGAGTATGTCCATCTCGTTTAGAGTTACGTTCCTTTTTTTAAGGAAGAGTATGTCCATCTCGTTTAGAGTTACGTTCATTTTTTTAAGGAAGAGTATGTCCATCTCGTTTAGAGTTACGTTCCTTTTTTTTAAGGAAGAGTATGTCCATCTCGTTTAGAGTTACGTTCCTTTTTTTAAGGAAGAGTATGTCCATCTCGTTTAGAGTTACGTTCCTTTTTTTAAGGAAGAGTATGTCCATCTCGTTTAGAGTTACGTTCCTTTTTTTAAGGAAGAGTATGTCCATCTCGTTTAGAGTTACGTTCCTTTTTTTAAGGAAGAGTATGTCCATCTCGTTTAGAGTTACGTTCCTTTTTTTAAGGAAGAGTATGTCCATCCGTTTAGAGTTACGTTCCTTTTTTTAAGGAAGAGTATGTCCATCTCGTTTAGAGTTCGTTCCTTTTTTAAGGAAGAGTATGTCCATCTCGTTAGAGTTACGTTCCTTTTTTTAAGGAAGAGTATGTCCATCTCGTTTAGAGTTACGTTCCTTTTTTTAAGGAAGAGTATGTCCATCTCGTTTAGAGTTACG
Organism: Bathynomus jamesi; assembly: GCA_023014485.1. Classification (NCBI taxonomy): domain Eukaryota; kingdom Metazoa; phylum Arthropoda; class Malacostraca; order Isopoda; family Cirolanidae; genus Bathynomus; species Bathynomus jamesi. Next base: position 538,841 of record JAJOZX010002928.1, read on the forward strand.
TTCCTTTTTTTAAGGAAGAGTATGTCCATCTCGTTTAGAGTTACGTTCCTTTTTTTAAGGAAGAGTATGTCCATCTCGTTTAGAGTTACGTTCCTTTTTTTAAGGAAGAGTATGTCCATCTCGTTTAGAGTTACGTTCCTTTTTTTAAGGAAGAGTATGTCCATCTCGTTTAGAGTTACGTTCCTTTTTTTAAGGAAGAGTATGTCCATCTCGTTTAGAGTTACGTTCCTTTTTTTAAGGAAGAGTATGTCCATCTCGTTTAGAGTTACGTTCCTTTTTTTTAAGGAAGAGTATGTCCATCTCGTTTAGAGTTACGTTCCTTTTTTTAAGGAAGAGTATGTCCATCTCGTTTAGAGTTACGTTCCTTTTTTTAAGGAAGAGTATGTCCATCTCGTTTGAGTTACGTTCCTTTTTTAAGGAAGAGTATCCATCTCGTTAGAGTTACGTTCCTTTTTTTAAGGAAGAGTATGTCCATCTCGTTTAGAGTTTACGTTCCTTTTTTTAAGGAAGAGTATGTCCATCTCGTTTAGAGTTACGTTCCTTTTTTTAAGGAAGAGTATGTCCATCTCGTTTAGAGTTACGTTCCTTTTTTTAAGGAAGAGTATGTCCATCTCGTTTAGAGTTACGTTCCTTTTTTAAGGAAGAGTATGTCCATCTCGTTTAGAGTTACGTTCCTTTTTTTAAGGAAGAGTATGTCCATCTCGTTTAGAGTTACGTTCCTTTTTTTAAGGAAGAGTATGTCCATCTCGTTTAGAGTTACGTTCCTTTTTTTAAGGAAGAGTATGTCCATCTCGTTTAGAGTTACGTTCCTTTTTTTAAGGAAGAGTATGTCCATCTCGTTTAGAGTTACGTTCCTTTTTTTAAGGAAGAGTATGTCCATCTCGTTTAGAGTTTACGTTCCTTTTTTTAAGGAAGAGTATGTCCATCTCGTTTAGAGTTACGTTCCTTTTTTAAGGAAGAGTATGTCCATCTCGTTTAGAGTTACGTTCCTTTTTTTAAGGAAGAGTATGTCCATCTCGTTTAGAGTTACGTTCCTTTTTTTAAGGAAGAGTATGTCCATCTCGTTTAGTGTTACGTTCCTTTTTTTAAGGAAGAGTTGTCCATCTCGTTTAGAGTTACGTTCCTTTTTTTTAAGGAAGAGTATGTCCATCTCGTTTAGAGTTACGTTCCTTTTTTTAAGGAAGAGTATGTCCATCTCGTTTAGAGTTACGTTCCTTTTTTTTAAGGAAGAGTATGTCCATCTCGTTTAGAGTTACGTTCCTTTTTTAAGGAAGAGTATGTCCATCTCGTTAGAGTTACGTTCCTTTTTTAAGGAAGAGTATGTCCATCTCGTTTAGAGTTACGTTCCTTTTTTTAAGGAAGAGTATGTCCTCTCGTTTAGAGTTACGTTCCTTTTTTTAAGGAAGAGTATGTCCATCTCGTTAGAGTTACGTTCCTTTTTTTAAGGAAGAGTATGTCCATCTCGTTTAGAGTACGTTCCTTTTTTTAAGGAAGAGTATGTCCATCTCGTTTAGAGTTACGTTCCTTTTTTTAAGGAAGAGTATGTCCATCTCGTTAGAGTTACGTTCCTTTTTTTTAAGGAAGAGTATGTCCATCTCGTTTAGAGTTACGTTCCTTTTTTTAAGGAAGAGTATGTCCATCTCGTTTAGAGTTACGTTCCTTTTTTTAAGGAAGAGTATGTCCATCTCGTTTAGAGTTACGTTCCTTTTTTTAAGGAAGAGTATGTCCATCTCGTTTAGTTACGTTCCTTTTTTTAAGGAAGAGTATGTCCATCTCGTTTAGAGTTACGTTCCTTTTTAAGGAAGAGTATGTCCATCTCGTTGAGAGTTACGTTCCTTTTTTAAGGAAGAGTATGTCCATCTCGTTTAGAGTTACGTTCCTTTTTTTAAGGAAGAGTATGTCCATCTCGTTTTAGAGTTACGTCCTTTTTTAAGGAAGAGTTTTTCCTTTTTTTAAGGAAGAGTTTTTCCTTTTTTTAAGGAAGAGTTTTTCCTTTTTTTAAGGAAGAGTATGTCCATCTCGTTTAGAGTTCCGTGAAAGTCGTGTGTGTGGTGCTCATTCGGCATCCGCGTGTAATTAACCCCTTTAACGCCTAATGTTTTTGTACGGTTAAGTCTAAATGCGCGTATTTGAAACGGTACGTATTCGATCCACTCGGCGATAGAGGGTTGAGGCGAGAAACTAGTGATGGGACGATTAATCGGAATCGGAATCGAGAATCGGAAGAATCGAGCATTTTTCAGGAATCGGAATCGGAATCGAGAGAATTGTACCATGATTTCTGATTCTTAAAACGATTCTTTAACTTTTAATTGAACCAGTTTTGCAATGTAAACTTTAAAATTTAAATGAAAGAGGATAACAAATTTTATTTTTATTGTATTGTAGCTATACATTAAAAACATGTATATCCATGATGTGTAATCAAGAAGATTAAATGAATTGTTACAACTTATTGATTTTTATTTTTAAACCAATCTATTATAATTTATAATTTTTATTACCATACTCATAATGTAAATAGTTAATCTACCAGAGTAAAATATGACAATTTCCAGAAAAACAAGTATAGAATTATATTTAAAAATATTGAGAATCGGAATCGGAATCGAGAATCGTATCGGAATCGAGACTTTTTAGTGGTATCGGAATCGGAATCGGAATCGTTAAAAATTTTGGTATCGTCCCATCACTACGAGAAACTAAATCTGCTCGAAAGGAAAGGTGAAGAACGGAACAAATCAACATTTAAATAACATTATTGACCTGGACTGCATTAAGAGCGAAACCTGGCATTTGTCACGTTCTGTGGCGTACTCCTTTTAACAAGGAGAGAGAGGCAGAGAGGCGGCGAAGGAGAAATTGCCACAATTAGGGAAATGATTAAAGTTAAGTCAGGGAAAATCGGCAGCCGATAACAGAAGGAAGACAGTCAAATGTTTCTCCAAAAAACGGCCTCAATTCGAACGAGATTTTGAATCAGTTTTTCTTTTAAAAAATTTTATTTTGGTACTTTCGGAAGTAAATCCTCTCCCCCCTTCGTTTCTTGTTCAATTTATTTGCGACGCAGTTTTCGCCATATTTCAGTATTTAAAATACATTTATTTTAAAAATATTTTAAATACTTCACGATTAAATTCACCGATTTCGATGCGTCGTAAAGTATTTACAATTTAATATCAATATTCAAGTAACTTTATCGTCTATTTTTATTCAATTCCTTAATGTATATTATAAGAAGCGACATTTATTGAATGAAATTAATCAGAATTCAAGTTCATGATTTTATTAGATAGTTAAATAATTTAATTTAGTATTACCAAAATGTTTTCATTTTTAGCTCGAAGAAAACGACAGCGTTGAGTCCTTGGAGGGGGGACGCGCTTATGACTTAATTTATTCTCGTCTCTTTTTCACTTAAAATACTGGAAACATTAAACATAAAACTAGGAAACTAGGCCTATAAAACATCTGGATAATAATCAGCAAGGAGGACCAGAAACTGGCACAGTGCTCAGGCCAACTAATGTGACCCACTGCGCTAATTCCTCGATTATTATTACCAGCACCATCGGAAGTTGGACCCCCGACCTCAGTCGGGGGTCCACTTTGCTTATAGGGAAACGGTGTTACCCACTAAGCTTCGGCCGCTGGCTAACAGCTAGTTAACGACATTTTCTCAGCGGGGACATTTTATCGACAAGATTTTTAACCCGTTAAGGACTGACGGTACAAATTGCTAACGTTTCAAATACAAGCATTCATAACTTAACCCTACAAAAAATTCAGGACTTAAAGGGTTAAGGTTAGATTAAGTTAGGTTAGGTTAGGTTATTGGAGTGTCAGCAAAATGCTTTTCGGTCCTATAATATTATCATATAGCAGGCCTGAGTTGCTCCGTATAAGGAATTCAATGAGAAGGGTATGATACCCCCCTATTCATGAAATATTTACATGCTTCTCCCAAAAAGGATGTTGGCGTAAAGCGGCTGATATGATTATTAGTGAAGGTACATGAACTTCCCTGAAGTTTCGACAAGAAACTCAAGTTCAGTACCCTGTTGAGGTTGAGGGCATATGACGAAGGGCAAGCCTGTTGACCTCGTGGATTCCGAAACACCACCTGAACAAGAAGACCCAGAGGTGCGTCTCAATCGCTGAAATCGAAGTCTCAGCCGAGACTCGAACCCAGGACCTTCAGATTAAGAACCCGGAGCTCTACCATTAGAGGATATCATGGCGGGTAGTTTAGAGACAATAACATCTAATTTAAAAAGACCTAACCTAACCTAGCTAGTCTACTTCGGCGGATTCTTATTTTTAAGAGACCAAGAACATTTTCAGTAGAAGTTGAAACAATGAATTCATTAAGATGTACATTTATACAGGGTGATTCATTCGCTGGTAGCCCCAGAGTATCGCCAATACGATACTCTGGGGCTACCAGCGAGTTAATCACCCTGTAGTATATAACTAACGTAATATTTAGGGGAATAAAACCACAATAAAAAATGGATTTATTATAGGCTTTTGGTCTATTCTAAAGTCTTCATCAGGCGCCAGTAAAGATGAAGACGTTAGTATGGGGCGAAATTTCTTGTTTTTAATAAATCTATTTCTTATTGTGGATTTACTCGCTTAATTCCATTCTCGTAATTGATAATATTCACTTAACATCACAGTATCTCTTCACAAAAATATTTTGAAAACCCTCTTATATATATAATGATGAATAAAACCACGAAGGAAAGGAAACACAGAGTTGTGCTCAAGCGCTTTCGTCTAATTACATCCTCAGGAACACTGAAGTAAATAAAGAGTTCAAGACTATATATAGGTTAAAAAAAAAAATATATATATATATATATATATATATATATATATATATATATATATAATAATAAATATAGAAATAAAAATTGTGGGAGGAGCATACAAATTTGTAAGGAAAACTACCAATTTTAGCACTTTGCCCGAATTCAACGCAAGATCAAATGGATTGTTTACAACCAATTTTATAGATAATGCCTGAATGATATATAGGTCACAAAAAAATAAAAATAAATTGAAAAATAAAAAATTGTAAGAGGAGCATACAAATTTATAAGGGAAAATTACCAAAGTTTTAGCACTCTGCCCTTCTTGTCTAAATCTGTTCTGAACGAATTCAAAACAACGGGATCGAGTTGAAAAAGACCTTTGCTTATGTTAAAGTTATTTGTAAGTTGGATAATAGCAGACTCAAGAATATTTCTATTAACAATGTTGCTAGAGTGAAACAAAACTGAAGCATTATTCCAATCAATACAATGGGATAACTCTGACAAATGGAAAAAGGGCACTGGACGACTGTCCCGTTCTAACGGAATATTGATGCTGTTTTACACGCGTGTGCAAATCCTTTCCCGTCTGACCAATGTAAAAGGAATCACATTGTTTACAACCAATTTTATAGATAATGCCTGAATTATTGGTAGGGCTATTTTTTACTATGATATTGTTATATGAAAATACTATATTAATATCCAAAAGTTTAAGTACATTAGCAATGCCTAAAAAGCCTGGGAAAAATGTAAGTACTAAAATATTCTTTGACAAAGTGCGAGTGTTATTATTCACACGATAGAAGGTTCGTTTTGCCTGTTAAGACAAGATTCCGTAAACGCAGGTAGGTAGGTAGCACAGATCACTTCCAATACCGTTGATTTTTTCCAATTCGGCATCGATGTATTCCGGACTGGCGATCCTAAGAGCGCGGAGAAACATTAAAGAAAATATGGCATTAATGGGGGTGTCATGCCGAGTAAAAGTGTACGTAGGACAAATTGTTTGTTTTTTCCGATAGATACTAAACTTAAAACCTGGGCTTTCCCTATGTACACGCACATCCAAAAACGGGATTGCGTTATCTTGTTCCACTTCTAAAATAAACTTAATGGAGGGGACTTGATGATTTAACTTAAGGAGGAAGTCATCCAGGTCACGATTCATGGGCCAGATACACAAAATATCGTCGACGTACCGCAACCATGGGATGCCAACCCCCAGGATTCTCGGAATGTAAGTAATTTCGAAAAACTCTATATAAATATTGGAGAGGAGGGGCGACAAGGGGTTGCCCATGGCCATCCCATAAACCTGTTGATAATACTCGCTATTGAAAGTGAATTTACAGTCTTTGATGCATAGCTTAATAAGTTCCAAAACGATGTGTGCAGGTAGTGGCAGGTCGTACTTATGTAATTCTCGGGAGAGAAAGTCAAGCATATCGTCAATCGGCACTTTTGTAAACAGTGAACAAACGTCAAAACTGACCAATCTATCGTTGCATACATTAGAAAGATGAACGAGCTGCTCCAGGACCCCGCCACATACAGAAAACTTAGGAAGAACCAGCAGGATGACGTCATCAAATCATTTAATAGTGGCTTGAAACGCATTCTCAAAGATCATAAGGACTTAATTCCGCTTTTCATGTCCACGTCACCTTCTCTTCCCTACCTTTACGGTCTTATTAAAACCCAACAAACCTGGCAACCCGATGCGCCCTATTATTAGCTTGGTGGGCTCTATTACCTATAAACTCTCCAAAAGCCTTGTCAAAGTCTCGTCTCCATTCTCGGAACTATCTCTGATTCACATGTAAAAAATTCCATGGATCTTACTGAAAAATTGAATAATGTACGCAATGAACCAACGATAGATTGATCAGTTTGGACGTTTGTTCATTGTTTACAAAAGTGCCGATTGACGATATGCTTGACTTTTCTCCGGAGAATTATCATACATAAGTACGACCTGCCACTACCTGCACACATAGTTTTGGAACTTATTAAGCTTTGCATCAAAGACTGTAAATTCACTTTCAATAGCGAGTATTATCAACAGGTTTTTGGGATGGCCATGGGCAACCCCTTGTCGCCCCTCCTCTCCAATATTTATATAGAGTTTTTCGAAATTACTTACATTCCGAGAATCCTGGGGGTTGGCATCCCATGGTTGCGATACGTCGATGATATTTTGTGTATCTGGCCCATGAATCATGACCTGGATGACTTCCTCCTTCAGTTAAATCATCAAGTCCCCTCCATTAAGTTTACTTTAGAAGTGGAACAAGACAACGCAATCCCGTTTTTGGATATGCGTGTACATAGGGAAAGCCCAGGTTTTAAGTTTAGTATCTATCGGAAAAAAACAAACAATTTGTCCTACGTACACTTTTACTCTGGACATGACACCCCCATTAAGAAGGCCATATTTTCTTCAAATGTTTTTCCGGGCTCTTAGGATCGCCAGTCCGGAATACATCGATGCCGAATTGGAAAAAATCAACTGTATTGGAAGTGATCTGTGCTACCTACCTACCTGCGTTTATGGAATCTTGTCTTGACAAGGCAAAACGAACCTTCTATCGTGTGAATAATAACACTCGCACTTTGTCAAAGAATATTTTAGTACTTACATTTTTCCCAGGCTTTTTAGGCATTGCTAATGTACTTAAACTTTTGGATATTAATATAGTATTTTCATATAACAATATCATTATAACATTATCTATAAAATTGGTTGTAAACAATGTGATTCCTTTTACATTGGTCAGACGGGAAAGGATTTGCACACGCGTGTAAAAACTGCATCAATATTCCGTTAGAACGGGACAGTCGTCCAGTGCCCTTTTTGTCCATTTGTCAGAGTTATCCCATTGTATTGATTGGAATAATGCTTCAGTTTTGTTTCACTCTAGCAACATTGTTAACAGAAATATTCTTGAGTCTGCTATTATCCAACTTACAAATAACTTTAATATAAGCAAAGGTCTTTTTCAACTCGATCCCGTTGTTTGAATTCGTTCAGAACAGATTTAGACAAGAAGGGCAGAGTGCTAAAACTTTGGTAATTTTCCCTTATAAATTTGTATGCTCCTCTTACAATTTTTATTTTTCAATTTATTTTTATTTTTTATTTTTGTGACATATATATCATTCAGGCATTATCTATAAAATTGGTTGTAAACAATCCATTTGATCTTGTGTTGAATTCGGGCAAAGTGCTAAAATTGGTAGTTTTCCTTACAAATTTGTATGCTCCTCCAACAATTTTTATTTCTATATTTATTATATATACAGGGTGGGCCAAAAGTCTGGATCCATAGGAAAATATTTATTTTAATACATATATTACAACAAATGGTAAATACTTAAAATGAATATCAACTTTAACTCGTAAATGCGTATCCGTGATACTGTACAGCAATGTTCCCTCTAAGGTGTGCGCGTGTGCGCGCGCACATGCGTTGTGAAACCCGCGCACACAGCAAAATAAAATGCGCACAGACTCAAGCGTATCATGAGTCACGACAGTAAATGAAGTAATTTCAAAAATATACCGTCACCCACGGTCTGACCATTTGCATGAACATAGTCTACAGGGTGGGCCGTAAGTTTCCATACATAGGAAAATTTAAACGTTTGTTTTTATGTTTCAGATACCCTAAGAATATGCGTTTGACGAAAGAGCAACGAATTGAAATCATACTGATGGCTGGGTCGGGAAGCAGTCGCATGGTTGCAATGAACTTTAACAGAAACATGGAACGAACATCACACACGACACTGTGGCAAAACTTATTAACAAGTTTCAGAAAACTGGAAATGTTGCAGATCAACCGCGAAGTGGTCCAAGACGTACAAGCCACCGATGAAGACACAACAGCTACGATACTTACAGCGCTTACACGGAGTCCCAGAAAAAGTACACGGTTGTCTGCAGAAAGTGGTGTCAGCAGATCGAGTATCAGGCGCATTTTGAAAGCAAACAAATGGCATCCATACAAATTGCATATGGCACAGCATTTGAGTGAAGACGACCCGGATAGACGGATGGAATTCTGTGAATGGGCATTAACCAAAGTGAACGAGGATGCAAACTTTTCAACTAAGATCTTGTTTACTGATGAAGCAAATTTTACGTCAATGGAGAGGTTAATCGGCAAAAACATACGTTATTGGAGTAATGCTAACCCTAACTGGCTGAGTCCGACGAAGATGCAAGGTGCCGGTAAAGTGATGGTGTGGGCCGGGATATGGGGTGACAGAATTATTGGACCAATTTTTGTCAGTGGAAATCTTAATGCCGAAAGGTATCTTAACATGTTGCAAGAAGAGATTTTCCCATCCCTGCTAAACGAGGAAGGTAACTTCCCAGTTACTTCCAGCAAGATGGAGCTCCACCTCATTATGGTCTTCACGTGCGTCGGTATTTGGATCAGCAGTTTCCGGATGCTTGGATTGGTCGGCGTGGTCCTGTGGAGTTGGCCTCCCAGATCCCCAGATCTCACCCCCCTTGATTTCTATCTTTGGGGGCACTTGAAGGCCATGGTGTATCAGGAAAAGATACGAGACATAAATCATCTAAAGGAACGTATCACCAACGCCATTACAAGCATAACGTCAACTGTGCTAATGCGTGTTCATCAACAGGGGGAACACGTATGAAATGTGTTTTCAAAAAACAATGGCAACCATGTAGAGCATATTATATAAATAAAAATGGTTGTCCATAAAAAAATGTTTATTTTTCCTATGTATGGAAACTTACGGCCCACCCTGTATACTTGATAGTCTATTTTAAATTGCTAAATGCTAAAAATTGTTTTGAGAAATGATAACTAAAATAGTAATTTTCAATTAATGTTATTTTTATTTTATTTTCTTTATTTTGTTGAATTTTTATTACTATTTTTTATTTCATTCATATTTTTAGAATAGATAAAATGTTCTTTTTAAGAATATATAATATTGTAAACAGTTTTTTAATATCCATTTATAGTACCGTAATGATCAAGCTATCACCTTATGGAAATAATATTTATTAAGTATTTAATATTTATATATATTTAATTTTGAAGATAATAGCGCTCAGAAAAGTTTGCACAATTTTTCACCATGAATCTAAATGTATGCACAACGAAAATTTCTTGTGCACACGGACTAAAAAAAATTAGAGGGAACATTGCTGTACAGTAGTTCGTACTCCAGTATAAATACTCAAATACTTTTTTTATTTCAGCCCAGAAATGGCTTCGAATCTAACAACAGAAGACACGGTAGAACTTGTGCTCATGTACGCAAGACAGGGCGCTACACACAGAGAAGTTGCTACCGAATTCAATAGAAATCATCCTGATAAGCATCCAGTAACACATGCGACTGTTGGCAAGTTGTTTAAACGTTTCAAAGAAAAAGGAGTGTACATGATCGACGGCGTTCTGGTCGTCCAAAAACTGCAACTGATGAAAATACCTCTGCAATGGTATGTGAAACTTTAACGAATAGTCCAGTAAAGTCAACAAGAAGATTATCAAATGAAACACGCATCTCGAGAACGTCAATTCGAAGAATTATTAAAAATCTAATTCCATCCCTAAGTGTCTCAATGTCAGAGGCCGCCAATTTGAGCATTTGTTATAATTTGTTGTTTATACTGGAGTACGAACCACTGTACAGTATCACGGATACGCATTTACGAGTTAAAGTGATATCATTTAAGTATTTACCATTTGTTGTAATTTTATGTATTAAAATAAATATTTTCCTATGGATCCAGACTTTTGGCTCACCCTGTATATACTCGTATATATATATTTTTTTGTAACCTATATATAGTCTTGAACTCTTTATTTACTTCAGTGTTCCTGAGGATGCATAAGACGAAAGCGTTTGAGCACCACTCTGTGTTTCCTTTCCTTCGTGGTTTTATTCATCATAAATATTTTTCACGTGTTACTTTCGTGAAATAATTTTCATACACAGAGTACATATATATACACAGGGTGTCCCATAAGTCCGGCATCATAGGAGAAAATTCATATTTTTCTATTTCTACAAAGCATAATTCAATTTTCTCTTCTACAGCCATAATGTAGAGCAAGGAAGAACGAATCCAGATAATTCTACTCATAGGAAATCGGAGTCAAAGAGAGGCCGCTGCTGAATTTAACAGACTGCATCCAGACCGCGAGTCAATAACACAGAGTTGTATTAGCAGACTTGTTGCAAAGTTTAAGGAAACAGGATCCATAGAAGATAAACCACGCAGTGGACCTTCAAGGAGGTTCACTGACGATGATACAGCGACTGCTATCCTGGCTCATTTTAACAGAAGTCCCAATAAGTCTCTTCGACGATTGTCCGCCGAGACAGGAGTATCGAAAAGTAGCATCCATCGCATTCTTCAGGCTCACAAATGGCATCCATATAAACCAGATCCTACAGAAATTAAGCGAAGATGATTGAGACCGGCGGATGGAATTTTGTGAATGGGCTACGGAACAATATGCTCGGGATGCCAATTTCCCGTCCACCATTCTGTTCAGTGACGAGGCTGTTTTATATGGAAATGGTGAGGTAAATCGATAGAACACCGCTACTGGTCTCAAAACAACCCTCACTGGTATACTCTTCAAAGGAACAAGGGCATCTCGGGTGATGGTATGGTGTGGCATTTGGAAGGATCGAATCATAGGCCCCTTCTTTTTGATGAAAATGTCACTGGAGGCACCTACCTACGTATGCTCAAGGAAGAAGCATTTCTCAGTGTCTTGAACGAAGAAGGAAATTTCCCAACATGGTTCCAGCAATACGGCGCTCCTGCACATTACAGCACCCAAGTAAGGGAATACCTGTACCAACAATTCCCTGGTCATTGGATAGGACGTCGAGGGCCTGTGGAATGGCCAGCTAGAAGCCCGGATCTCACGCCACTAGATTTTTATCTCTGGGGCCACTTGAAAGCGCTGGTATACGCAGAGAAAATTAGGAGTGTTGAACATTTGCGGCAGCGCATTATTGGGGCATGTAACACCATTACTCCTGACATCATTCACCGTGTGCTTGCTGACTGGGTATCACGTCTGAATTTGTGTATTGAAAACAATGGTGGACATATTGAGCACGTTCTGTAAATAAAAGTTTTGTTTGCCTTTTTTTTATTATTTTTCCTATGATGCCGGACTTATGGGACACCATATATATATATATATATATATATATATATATATATATATAAAAAGAGAGTCGACCTCAGTAATGTTAACAAAAATTCGAAGCACGCTTAAGGTCGATTTAATTCAGGTTAAGATAATTAAAATTAGTTTAAGTTCGGTTTCGTCAGGTTACGTTAGTATTATTAACTATATATAAACCTGAAATGTATATATATTATATTAGTGGTGGACTGGATATCCGCATCCGCATAATTTTTAACATCCGCATCCGCACTTCTGGCTGCGGATGTTATGCGGATATTACCTCTAATAAATTATGCAATTTAATTAAATTAGCTTATAAAGTAGCTTATAAGGCCCAGTCATGCACATTTCATGTAAAGTATTATTATTTCTTAATGAACAAACAAATATAAAACCTAAAAATATAAATACCCGGTAACGCAGAAAATTGAATGAAACTGTTTCATTGAATTTTCTGTGGCTGAAACTCTTGAGAAAGTTATTATTTTTATCATAATGAAAACATTAATATTAATTTTAATTCTTATGCATTGCTGCCATAATAGTAATATCACGAAATTTGAAAATTATGTCATATATCATAATTTTATATTATATTGATAGATTAACTAAATACCCGCATCCGCAGCTGTTGAAAAACTGACATCCGGTCCACCACTAATATATATATATATTTAGGGTGTCTCTTATTTTCGAAGTGTTGATTTTTTTAGGTTGCGCCCCCTCAACCAGTTCCATTGGTTGAAGAAACATCACATATAAAATGTGTTTGGGATTGAACAATATTTAGAGGTCGCCCCCGCTTATTAAAGTTCATAAAATATAGCTATTATTTATGCAATTAATATTTGAAATTACTAGCAGTTGTCAAGTATACTAAACATATGTTTTTAATTAATTCTTCTTTCTCTTCGCCCGTTCCCGCCTCTATGCGGGGTCGGCGTTTCTTACCAGCCTCCTCCACACAGCCCGGTCCTGGGCTTCTTCCCCCGACAAACCCTTCTCCCTCAAATCGTCCCTCACCTTCTCCATCCACCTTCGCTTCGGTCTGCCTCTCTTTCTCCTGCCATGCACCTCCATATTCATCGTTCTCTTACCCACATAATCTTCGTCCCCTCTCATCACATGTCCATACCATTTCAGTCTACTTTCTTGTATCTTCTCGAGATTTCTCCAACCTTGTTGTGCCCCTCATCCTTTCATTCCTTACTCTATCCAACCTTGTCACTCCGACATCCATCTCAGCATTCTCATCTCCGTTACATCTAGTCTTTTCTCATGATCTTTCTTTATAGCCCAAGACTCAGCCCCGTACATCATAGCCGGTCTTACCACCAGGGTTGTGGAGTCGGTCCAAAATTTTCCGACTCCGACTCCGACTCCACACATTGTAAAAATTCGACTCCGACTCCGACTCCGACTCCACACATTGTAAAAAATCTAAAAATCCGACTCCGACTCCTCACATTTTAAATATACGACTCCGACTCCTCTAGTGTTTCACTCTATAATTATCAATAATAAGACATTTCATCACCACCACATGAATCGTCAGGTTACTTTCTAGGATAAGGGAACATTCAAATATTAAGAAGGATATTGACTTGTAGATATTATCATATTAAGGGATTTTATTTTTTCCAATATATTATATATATATATATATATATATATATAATATATATGAAAAAGATTCTCTTAAACATAATTAAGGTTTAACCAGTAGTAGTCCTACTTAAAATTGAATAACCCTTCTTAACCTAGTGGCTATAACCAGGGTTGTGGAGTCGGTCCAAATTTTCCGACTCCGACTCCACACATTGTAAAAATTCGACTCCGACTCCGACTCCGACTCCGCCCTGAAACGTGCGACTCCACGACTCCGACTCCACGACTCCGACTCCGACTCCACAACCCTGCTTACCACAGTCTTATACACCTTTCCCTTAACCCTTGCGCCTATTCTTCGGTCACACAACACCCCTGAAACTTTCTTCCAATTTTTCCAACCAGATTGCACTCTGTGTGTTATTTCTGTGTCCAGCTCACCGTCCTCAGCCACTGTCGATCCCAAGTACGTAAACTTACTTACTCTCTTTAACCTCGCTCCCTCTAAACTAATTTCTGAGTCTTGATTTTCGTAGAACCTCAGGTACTCCGTTTTCTTTCTGCTGATTTTCAACCCTCTGTCTTCAAAAGCCCTCCTCCATCCTCCTCCAATTTTCTTTCTACTACTTCTCTCCTGTTGCTGCACAGAACAATATCGTCTGCAAAGAGCATACACCAAGGGGATTGATCTTTTATCCCCTGGGCCAACACATCCATCATATTTATGATGAATTCAATTAAATGAATATATTAGAGATAATTGTCAAGTTTGTAGCTGAAAATATTGCTTGATAAGACAAGATCAACCTGTTTAAACATGTTTCATCAAGAATGCTCCAGATTATGTTGCAATTGTTTATTTGTCATCATTCAGTGTTCTGCTGTCATAAGTAAAAGGTGTGTAACTGTGTATCACTATACTTCTTTTTTGCTATTATCAGATAATAAACTATTTTATTTATATTTTTCACAATTATTTATACTGATTTTGTTATTAGTGTTTGAAAAAAATTTAATGAATTTAATGAAAAAATTAGAATTTATGCTCTTATACACATATTATGAAGTTTTAAATAATGTTGCTATTGTCACAAAGAATTTAATTTAGTTCAATGGAAATTTACCTGACATGTGTTTCATGATCTGTGTTCTATCAGTGGCGTCAATAGAGGGGTGCGGGGGTTTTTGTGCAGTGTTTGAGCAGAAAATTATTATTTTTTATAAAAATATCCCTGTAGTTAGTTAAACAACAAAAAACATTTTTCGTAAGCCCAGCTTACATGTATCAATATACCTACAAGGCTAAAACTCTATGCTAATTTACTTTTTGAACCTTCTAATGCGCTCCGGTCAGAGCTGTCATTATTACCCAATTACAATGACGCTTCGAATCACGTGGTTTCGTCTGCACGCTCTACACAAATTTCCTCTAGAAAGGCAACATTTATCCTCGCAGAGGCAGCTAAAAGCTTTGGTTTGGACGCTTCAGATTACACATAAACCACATTCTATCCATCGCCTTCGAAATAAGAACCGAGCTCGTCATGCTAAAGAACTTAAGGAGCATTTCCATGGAGAATGTTCTATGACAGTCCACTGGGATGGCAAGATGATGGAGGACCACCTCGCACAAGCACATTGATCGTCTCCCAGTACTTGTGTCAGGACCTGGTGTTGAACAGCTGCTTGGTGTCCCCAAAATCCCAAACTCAACTGGAGAAGCACAAGCTGAAGCCGTCTTTAACTGCCTGAATGAATGGGGAATTACAGAGAGAGTAAAAGCAATTTGTTTCGATACAACAGCTTCAAACACGGGTCAATATAGTGGAGCCTGTGCTCTCATCGAAGCAAAATTGGGACATGATGTTTTGTACTTGCCTTGTAGACACATGTTTTAGATTTATTGTTGGAAGCTGCATTTGAAGCAACATTGGGATCTACATCAACTGGTCCAGAGATATTGATCTTTAAGCGTTTCGTGACAATTGGACTTCTGTTGATCAAAGCCAGTTCCAAACAGGTGAGACAGACACGATTACTAAAGAAGCAATTATCCAGTCTAAAACTGAACTAATTCAGTTTGCTAGATCCCAGGCACCTATGCTACGGGATGACTATCAAGAACTTTTGGATCTGTCCATCATCTTTCTTGGAGGTGTCCCCAATAAAGGCATCAAGTTTCGTGCACCAGGTGCCATGCATCGAGCTCGCTGGATGTCCAAAGCGCTCTATTCTATCAAGAGTGGCTTTTTCGAAACCAGTTCAAGATGACTAAGACTGAAGAACGAGGAATTCGAGATCTTTCCCTTTTTTCTGTTCTCATCTATATGAAGGCTTGGACAACATCCTCACTCCTATTGAAACCCCATTTAATGACTGGCTCCTTATGAGGTCATTGATTAATTATCCTAACAAAAAGATTTCTGATGCAACTAAAAAAAAGCTCTCTAACCACTTATGGTACCTGTCTGAAGAAGCAGTTGGTCTTGCTTTCTTTGATGAGCGAATTACTACAGATGTAAAGAAACGCATGGTAAAGGCATTAGAAGATGAGTCCACTGATAGACCACCCAAGCGTCCTCGGATTCCTGAATCGACCTTCTGCTCTGGTGAAGGACTACACCAACTTGTTACAAGAAATACTAGAGAATTCTTTACTAAGCTGAATTTGCCAGAAGGATTTCTGAACAAGGCACCCAGCACTTGGACATCCAACTGTGAATATTTAAGGGCCAGAGCTATTGTTGCAGCTCTATCTGTTGTAAATGACCGGGCAGAACGTGCAGTAGCTTTAGTTCAAGAGCTGAATAAGAAATTGACAGTGGGGGAAGAGCAGCTCCAGTTCCTGCTCCAAATTGTTGCAAAACACCGCCAGAGTCACCAGTTCCATCAAAAACTGTTCTTCTCAAAAAATAACCATCAATGAGGTCGCACCTTAAAATACACCATATTGTATAATCATTGTATATTAAATAAATGTTATATAAGGAAATAATGCTAATTAAAGTATTAAAGTATGTAAATAGCACTGGCATTTTGAATTTATCTCTATATAATAAACTAATGGTTTTTTTTTTGTAGCAATGCTTCATTGCTGATTGTATATAAAAAAAGAGCCAGGAAGGATTTTGGATAGGAGAAAAAGGATTGGGATAAAGAAGGATTGAGGACCAAAGGATGGATTATAACAACATCAAGGATAGGTTAGAAAAGGATCAATGATAAATAAGAAGGCCTATACTTATAAAAACGAATCAAACTAAAAAAGAAGGAAGGAATTATGTGTATAATGAGCATAATCATATGTCAGGAGCTATTATGCCATGGTCACCATTTTTATTAGCCGGGGGCGACCCCTAAATATGAGCCAATTTGTGTCAAACTTTCAACTTTTAGTTTTTATGCTAAATGGAACTATTTTAGGGGGCGCAGATAAAATAATTCAACATTTCAATTTTTGACTACCCAATAAGAGACACCCTAATATATATATATATATATATATATATATATATATATATATATATATATACAGGGTGTACATAAAGTCAGGATCTATTTTTGTGAAGCACTTGGAAATTATATGGAATTCAATCATAAAATGATAAAGTGGTAACATTTATTAAATAATTAAGAGTAGGATTCGACGTGACGCCCATCAGTATCCCTGCACAGCTCAAATCGTTCCGCAGCATTTCTAAACACATTCTGGAGCATTTGCGGGGTTATGTTATCTGCAGCAGTTCGTATACGTGTACGTAAGTTTTCAAGACTCGTAATCTTCGTCTGATAGACGTGCGACTCGATAAAGCCCCATGCAAAGAAATCTAAAGGGGTTAAATCTGGTCATCTCGCGACACAAGGTCTGTTGCTTCCGCGTCCGATCCAGCGATTTGGAAAACGTCCATTTAGATAATCCTGAACAAATTTGGCATAGTGACAAGGAGCACCATCATGTTGATAGACGACGGTACTAACAATCCTATCCCCAATCAGCTGAGGTTCAAGGAATTGCTGCAACATGTCCAGATAAATAAGCCCCGTAACTGTAGCTTCAGCAAAAAAAAAGGACCATTAACCTTAGATTTTGTTAAACCCATCCAGACATTAATTTTAGGTGAGTCTCTTTCCCAATTTTGGACGAAATCATTCGGTCTTTCATCTGCCCAAATTCGACAGTTATGGCGATTTACTTTTCCACACGTATGGAAAGTGGCTTCATCACTAAAGAGAATGTTGTCCATTAAATTATCACTCCAGATTTGTTCTACGAGATCAGCACACACAGCACTTCGTCGAGGGAAATCTTCCTCATGTAAATCATGTAAAACCTGCAAATGATAGCTTTTCTTCTGCAAATTAACTTTCATAATTTTGTGCACAGATGACGTCGGGAGGCCGAGTCTGTGTGATGCAGCACGAACGGACGTACGTGGCTCCTCAGTGATAATTCCGCGTACTGCATTCACGGTAAGATCTGACATACACGGTCGTCCTGATCTTGCTTCATCATTTACAGATCCCGTTCGTTTAAATTTGTTCACCAATTTTCGTATTGTCTTGTCTATTGGCCCCGGCTTATGAAATCTCCTTCTAAACTTCTCTCTGTCATTGTATTTCTTTCCCTCGATTCGCCAAATTACTATTGCCACACGCTCTTCTGTATTCATTCTAAGGGCTTCTGAAAAGAAAAATAGAAAAAAATAATTATTTCACAAAAATAGATCCTGACTTTATGTACACCCTGTATATATATGAGAGAGAGAGAGTTACAAGGAGTTACAAGGAAAAGAAGTACCTCAAAACGCCTTACGGCCTATACCGAGGAGGTACCAATGGCAACGGGTGCCAGGGAAAATTTTCTACACACTCAAATAGTGTGCAAGATTTGGTCTAACCTTTTCTTGAAATGATCCACAGAGGAACTGTTCACAACTTCTGAAGGTAACCTGTTCCACGTGTCACAGATCTTATAGGTAAAGTAATTCCCACACACACTAGTCTTAAACCGTTTCAAATCCAACTTCCAACCATTGTTGCGAGTTGGGTTATCATTTAAACCAGGGGTGGGGAAACCCTCGCCCGCGGGCGAAATTTCGCCCACGAGCTAATTTCAATTCACCCGCTTAGGTATTTATTATTTACTAAAAATTATTTATTTACAGCCCAGCAAATAGCTTTTTAAAATACATCTTATACTGTATACAGCGTGTCCCAAAGAAATGTATACCCACTTTGTTCGATAATACCAGCTATGAGGATAATAAATATATTACTTTTTATATGTTTTTTAATAAAGAATTTTCTCCTGAATCTAAATATGTAATTATTTTTATTAAAAATTGAAAAACAAAAAAGTTACAGATGTTTAAATTATAATTATTATTTTCGAGACTTCATGTGCGATATTTTCTAATATTTTTGCACGTATACGAGATAAGTTTGAAACCGACGGCACTGTGCAAAACTTACAAAAACAACGTTCTGGAAGACGTCGAACATCTTAGATAAAGTGTCATTTAACCATGGAATTTGTAAATTTTTTGAATTAACTAATAATTACAACATTTATGCTTCATATCAACACTAAACATAAGTATCTCAAAACAGTCGGTTAAAATATTAGAAAATATCGCACATGAAGTCTCGAAAATAATAATTATAATTTAAACATCTGTAACTTTTTTGTTCTTCAATTTTAATAAAAATAATTACATATTTAGATTCAAGAGAAAATTCTTTATTAAAAAACATATAAAAAGTAATATATTTATTATCCTCATAGATGGTATTATCGAACAAAGTGGGTATACATTTCTTTGGGACACGCTGTATATAAGCTTAAAATTTGCCAGACGCCCACGGAGGTGCTTATGTTATCGATTTTCGCCCTTGGTACTGAAAAATTTCCCCACCCCTGATTTAAACTAAACATGCTTCTGAAATCGACATCGTTGAACCCGCGTAAGAGCTTAAAAACCTCGATCAGTTGACCGCGCAGCCTCCGAGTTTCAAGCGAAAACAAGTTCAGGGCGCGTAACCGTCGATTGTAGCCCATATGCCTAACGGAAGGGATTAACTTTGTGGCCCTCGCCTGCACACAAATGAGGTATCTCCCAGGAATCGAACCCGGGATCATCCAATAGCCGGTCGGATATACTATCCACTACACCGAGAGAGAGAGACAGAGAGCTGGTCGGATATACTATCCACTACACCGAGAGAGAGAGAGAGAAAGCCGGTCGGATATACTATCCACTACACAGAGAGAGAGAGAGAGAGAGAGAGAGAGAGAGAGAGAGAGAGAGAGAGAGAGAGAGAGAGAGAGAGAGAGAGAGAGAGGTCAGTTACTTTAATTTAAAGTATTAAACGGATTCATTTGAATCGGAAATGCATGAAAGTGGATTAGGTCGAATTGGAAAGAGATCGAATTACATTAGGTCGAATTGGAAAGAGGTCGAATATCGACATTATGAAGTTGGACTTCGTTCTTGTTATCCTTTTAAAATAAACCATTGCTGTGATATAGAATTAGTATATATATTTTGTATGGAAAATAATTTTATTGCGTAATTGTGTAATATTTTGTACGAGTAATACAATTATAAGTATAACAGTTGACAGCCTGACATGGATCATTGGGCGCACCTAAAGCAAAAGCACCCCCTGTGTCATTTCTTTATTTATGGTAAAATTTTTATGAAATTTTCAATATAGATGTTTTCAAGCCGGACATCGGAATAACGCACACCATTTTTAAAAAAAAAAAATTTCTAAAAAAAACAAAACCGGGCATACAGTTGACCTAACCGGGCCTTCAATGTTATTCCGATGTCCGCCATTGAAGGCCCGGTTACGTCAACTGTATGCTCTTGGCAATTGGCTAGGTTAAGGTGTGTTATTTTCGTTAGTTTTAACGAAAATAACACGACTTAACCTAACCAATTGTCAAGGGCATATAGTTGACCTAACCGGGCCTTCAATGGCGGACATCGGAATAACATTGTGTAGCGTTTTTTTGTGAACGCATCCACGGCTCTTTTCAGGGCCACATAATAATTGCATATCCTTTTGGAAGTATGTTAATTTATAAAAACTTCCAAAATTTTCTTCGAAAATTTTTGAATGTTTTTCAAAATTTAAAAAAAATTAAAATTTTGACCTATTTCTCGGTATTTGAAAACCTCTATATTGAAAATTTCATAAAAATCTGACCATAAATAAAGAAATTACACAGGGGGTGCTTTTGCTTTAGGTGCGCCGATCATTGTTATTCGTTAGATGGATCTCGCTCGAGTTCCATTGCTATGTACATGGTGTCCATAAAGTCTAGCATCGTAGAAATAAACAAATTGTTCTCAGCAAATTATCTATGATGATCGACTTTATGGGCATCCTGTAATAGTAGACACTAAAATATAATAATAATATTTGGGGGGGGGGGGGGCCTGCGAATAACTCCACATACAATCTCAACAGTCGACTTTCCCATTCTCGGCTCAACTGGGCGGTAACCCCTTATTCCCGTATTCTGTATTTAGTGAAATGTTTGAGAACTACTGTTAAATGGCTTTCATCAATAAAGACTTTCATAGTATATGTACCGATATTAATCATTTCAATTCATTACCAAAAAAATTCTGTATCCAGTTTAGAGAATCCAAAACAGGAATCTGGTGTAGGCAATTGCATGGTCTCATCGATAGATGAGTTTAATGCCTTTGTATTACAAAAAGATATTTATAAAAATCTTTCTTTGCTAAATCTAAACATTCGAAGCTTACCTAGGAGCTAAACTACTTATTGGCCCTTTTGAAAACTTCTACGGTCAAATTTAGTGTTATAATTCTCACGGAAACCTGGTTAAATAGTAGTATTAAAAACCTATATAATATAGATAATTACGTTGCTTATCATACTGTAAGAGATGGTCAGATTGGTGGGGGTATCTCTATGTATGTGCATCAAACTTACGACTCTAACGAAGTATTTTCTCTATGTAATAGTGACAATGAAAACCTGATTGTGAATCTAAAAGACAAAAGTAATGTATATTCTGTCCATGCAATATATAGACCACCTAATACTAATATCAATAGCTTTTTTATTCACTTAGATAACATGTTATGCAACTTTCATAAATCGAATGCCATAGTTGCTGGTGACTTCAACATCAATTTGCAATCTGAAACAATCTCATAAATTTTTAAACTTAATAAATTCTTTCTATCTTAGTCATTCTATTACCAAACCCACTCGAGTCTGCAGCTATGGCAATCGAATAACAGAATCTACGATTGATAATATATTTGTAAATAGCAATGCCCTCGTAAATTCTGGAATTATAACCACAAACATCAGTGATCATTTCCTACTTACGCTATATTCAATAACATTGTTCAGGTTGCGGACAAAACGACTATTGATTACAGAATATTCTCAGAGGTTAACAAAAGAAAATTTATTGGGGCTGTAGAAAATACTCGACTTGACTGTGACGAACCTTTAAATGACCCAGATCATATGTTTCAGTTCTTCTATGACACCTTATTCCATATTTTTAATATTTGCTTTCCTTTATGGAGAAAACAGTTTCGCCCAAAAGTGTCGCAAATCCATGGATCACTCCAGGAATGATCATTTCAATAAAGAACAGAGATAAATTATTCAAATTGCAATTACAGAGCAAAATTCCTAAAATACAATATACTCAATACAGAAACAAATTAACTAAAATAATCAAAATTGCAAAAATATAACTATTATAACAATCAATTTTCCAAACATAAAGGAGACATGAAAAACACTTGGACAACCATAAACAATCTTCTCGGAAAACAAATTAAGAAAAATTCAATAGAGAAATTAAATGTTGATAATAAAGAAATTACTGATGAATGATGATACTGCTATTGCAAACTCTTTAAATGCACATTTTACTTCAATAGCATTCATAACATTCCTGTACCTATATTGAAACTTGTTAAAGATAAGATATCTGTAACTTTGGCTAAGATTATCAATTAAAGTATTTCCAAAGAATATTCCCATCAATGCTAAAAACTGGTTGTATAACACCCTTTTTAAAGGGGGTGATCCTACACCAGCAACAAATTACAGGCCGGTGTGTTCATTATCTGTGTTCAGCAAAGTTTTTGAAAAAATTGTAAAAAGTAGAATGCAGCGATATTTAGAATCCTACAATTTATTATCTCCAAATCAATATAGCTTCCGTAATAATAAAACAACGGAAATGGCTATTTTAAATCTTATGGAATATGTAAATATAGCTAAGGAGAACAAAGACATAATGATATCAATAATTATGGATTTGAGTAAGGCGTTTGATGTAATAGACCATAATATTCTACTTAATAAATTATATTGTTACGGCTTCAGAGGAGCAATCAGTGATTGGTCTAAAAGTTATTTGTCCAATAGATATCATTTTGTATCAGTAAATAAGGTTTGCCCAACTAAAGCGCTTGTCAAACATAGTGTGCCACAGGGCTCAGTTCTGGGTCCACTGTTATTTTTATTATTCTGTATAGAAATAACCTTCCACGTTCATCTGATATACTGAACTTCATAATGTTTGCAGATGATACAACTGTCTCTTTTTCTTGCAAAGATGTTAATACAGCTAAGAATATATTTCATTCAGAATTCATCAGTGTAATGAAATGGTTGACCACCAATAAACTCTTCCTAAATACCAGTAAAACAAATTTCATGATTTTTACTAATAAAAGAAATGTATATCTTGATGAACTTAATGTTAATGAAATCGTCATAAAGGAGTGTACTGTAACAAAATTTCTTGGTGTAATGCTAGATAAGAATTTGCAATGGAGTGATCATGTAAATTATATCGCGAAAAAGATTTCAAGAAGCGTTGCTATAATGTTTAAACTTAGAAATGTAGTCCCTAAACAACTTTTATTGACTCTTTATCATACTCTTGTTCTTCCTTATATAACATACTGCACCCTTGTTTGGGGGAACTCCGCTAACAACGCATTAAATGGTATCTTTGTCATCCAAAAACGAGCAATAAAGTTATTATCTAATGCTGATATCCTTGATCACTCTAGTGCATTATTTAAAGAGCTAAACCTACTAAGGCTCAACGATATAACCAAAGTGGCACATTTTACTTTTATTTACGAGTGTAAGAACAAAATCATTAATTTGCAATGGGTAAATAGATATTTTGTAACTCATCAAGAAATCCACTCGTATCAGACCAGAAATAGATCAAAGCTTGTTATACCTCAATTTAGATTGTCCATCATAAAAACTACCCATTTTCAGTGGATTGAAACTATGGAATGACTTGCATGCCGATATAAAAAATATTGTGAATGTAAATTTGTTTAAAACCAAGTTGAAATCCCGATTAATAATGGCATACTAACAAAAATCTAGGATTAATGTCCACTAATATTGTTTAATATTGTCCATTAATATTGTTTAATATTGTAATACGTATTTTAACTATTATTAATACTTATTTACTTATTTATTTATTTATTATTATTATTAATTAATAACAACTAGCTGCTTATTTTTAATAAGAGCCCAGTAAAGCCTAAAGCTTAAGGTCCAAATTAAATTAAATAAATAGTCGAGCTTCAAAATTATTCATGGCATTGTAAATTGAAAAAATGTATACATTTTATTATTATCAATAAAGGTTATTCTATTCTATTCTCCTTCGTAACGGCAAAAGCCATCCGACGGAGAGGACCTACAACTTTACAAGGGGTCCGATCCATCTACGGGTCGCCACATCATCAGAACGCGGAGGGTGGTCGTCACCCATCGAACTACTGAACCGACCCAACGTCGCTTAACTTCACTGATCCAACGGGAAGCGGCATTATAACGTGACCACGACGTAGACCATACCGTACATTCTAAGAGTTTAGTTATTTCGAGACCAATTGGTGCCAAATAAGCTCCACCTTTTGAAAGGTTATATTCATTACGAAGAATGGAACAGATCATGACTTTGAGAAGAGATACAGATTAGGATTGCGTTAACCCCTTTTATTAATGACAGAGTGGTCACGACTGAGTTTACCTTTGCTAACGCCAGACGGTTTCACTCAGTCTTAGAGGAGACCCTGCGCACTCGAGTGTCGAGAACATGATACTAATCAGATTCTGCGACAAGGTTAAAAAAGCCATCGAAAAATTAGGACAGAGTTTTATATAGCCGTGAAAGCCTAAACATAGAAATGATCAAAGGCTAGAGAACTACCTAACTTAACCTAACCAGAATTAACATGGACATATCTACAAAGGGGCTCTTTTCCTTTTTGAGCCTCCAGTTAAAACTATAACAAGGGAGACGTGATCCCAAGTTACCAAATTCGAATCCAATTTACACTCTGGTCCTTTGATAATTAAAAAAAAAAATTGGTATTATCCTAAGAATAAGGAGCGTAAAATAAGTTTCTGTTTTCAAAACTACGAAAGTAATGTAGTACTTTTAACTCCTTAACGTAGAAATCTTAACTACTTAATTTAGTAATCTTAAACTGCTTAATGAGTCTAGAGCTTATTTAAAACCAATTTGAATTAAAATAACTGGAATATTCCTAATTTCACTTTTGCTATAAATTGCTTCCGTGATTTTTGTGACAGATTTAATGTTTTCCAAAAAGCAATTTGAGATCTCTTTTTAAGATAAAGAATTATAATGGCGCGGAACCTTCTATTTTCTTCTCACTAGACATTCACACAAACGACAAACCAACTAAATTTCTCCTAAACTTACGTTTACTTCATTCAACTATTAAAAAGAATTGATTATGATGGAAAGTGGAGTTAATTACGTCATGATTATGCGATTTATTGTTTGAAATATCTTAAACCGTTTAAAAACACGATTTAGTGCGCTAATAAATGCCTTCATCATCAACTTCATTGATTTTAGTGTTGGACTGGACAATTGGGAAAGGACTGTGAAGCAGTTACAGGATTCATTTCTCGCTCATAAACTTTTCATGGCGTTTAAAATAAGCTTTATTTGATATATATATATATATATATATATATATATATATATATATATATATATATATATATATATATATATATATATATATATATATATATATATATATATATATATATATATATAGATATATATATATATATATATATATAATATATATATATATATATATATATATATATATATATATATATATAATATATATATATATATATATATATATATTATATATATATATATATATATATATATATATATTATATATATATATATATTTATATATAATATTATTATATATATATATATATATATATATATATATATATATATATATATATATAATGATAGTAAATCAAGTATGGAAAAGAAATACGGTATATTTATTAACTTATAAAAAGATAGTGAGTGTCAGCGAGGGAAAGATAGAGAACGAGTGAATAGCCATTCCCGTGAACATCTTAAAAGGAAGGGCCTCCCCCGGCATAAATGGGCTGTACTTGCCGGACGGAAGCTTCGTGGCGTGAATGACTAATGAAGAACCCCGCCACATTTTTCACTCGGGCGTTCGAGCATCGCGGACCTTCCAAGGAGGAGGCCTTTGGTCAAACCAATATGGCGTATCGGACTTTTACGGCCTCGGCCTAGCCTAGAGCGGAGCCCGGAATAAGGGAGTGTTTTCTCTGATAAGAACGCCAAAGAGGCAGTATAGCGAGAAAAGAGACTAGAGTTTACGATTTTTCTCTCTCTCTACCCTTCCTCTTTCGTATATACGAGTTATAAAAAGGAGATTTTTATGCGTGTTTATTTACTATTTTATCAAAACCGTTTTCTTCTTTTATACAAGTTGTGATTTGTGGTTTTTGCTTACGAATACGAGAGAGAAATAATTTTTATAATGGTTTAATCGCAGTGAAGAAAATATTCTATCCATCCATTTTTTTTTTTATAGTAAACATACTTATTAACGTTTCCAGTTTGTTTTCACGGGAATATTACGGATAATGCGGTTATACAAATACATATTTTAAGTGGAATTATCTCGCTGATTTACTCACACTTAACGTCAGTCCCATTCTCATCCAGGCTTTCCCACTTTGTTCCAGGTTATATTATATTATATATTATATATTATATATTATATTAATAAGCTGACCAGACGTCTCGATTTCGGCGGGACTGTCCGCTTTTGAGCTATATGTTCCGCTGTCCCGTAGAAACTTTCGGGAACGCAGAAATGTCCCGCTTTGGGAGATGATGAACTTAAATGTCCCGCTTTATCAAAATTACTACCTGTAAGCAATATGACTTTAAGAAACTTTTGTTGCCGTAAAGCAAATACATGTGAAAAGTATGGTAATTAAAAGGTAAGCAGGTTATTTTCGTGCATTCAGTAAATATAATTTTATAGCGGAGCGACCCGGCGTTGCCCGGGATATATATATATATAGGCTATGTGGCGTTGGCCTCCGAGGTTATATATATATATATATATATATATATAATATATATATATAACGTAAAGAACGACGCTTGTATAGGAGAATATTCCGCGCAAGATGAGAGAGAGAACGAAACAAATGAAAAAATGAGGTAACCACCTGGAATCGAACCCGGGATCTTCCGATTGCCGGTCAGATATGATAACCATTACACCATGGGCCTCACTCAATCAAATGCCGTAATTCTTCTACATACGTGCAGAAACCAATGCCCCAAGGGGCACCTCCCGCATGCCGTACATTATATACATTTAAACTGCAAACACGCAGTATAATTAACGTAAAGAACGACGCTTGTATAGGAGAATATTCCGCGCAAGTGAGAGAGAGAGAGAACGAAACAAATGAAAAAATGGTTTCTGCGCGTATGTAGAAGAATTACGGCATTTGATTGAGTGACGCCCATGGTGTAATGGTTATCATATCTGACCGGCAATCGGAAGATCCCGGGTTCGATTCCGGGTGGTTACCTCATTTTTCATTTGTTTCGTTCTCTCTCTCTCATCTTGCGCGGAATATTCTCCTATACAAGCGTCGTTCTTACGTTAATTATACTGCGTGTTTGCAGTTTAAATGTATATATATATATATATATATATATATATATATATATATATATATAACCTCGGAGGCCAACGCCACATAGCCATATTATATATATATACTAGAGCTCTGCCCATTTTATGTCACTTTTATGACGTGTCTATGATGTCACTATCTTTCACCAATCCGGAATACAGAGGCCTCCAGCGGCCTCAAATGACCTCGGCACATGGCCTATGTTCTTCCCCGGCCTCAGTTACCCCTATCCCCCAAGTCTCATCCAAATCTGGCTGGTAGATTGGCCGGCTATAAGAGACAAAGAAAGAAAGAAAGAAAGTTCGCAGGCAGTTCGACCGTCACAAATATTAGCATAGAATTCAGTGGTGGCGAACCTATGGCACGCGTGCCCATTACGCGATCAAATTTGCCTGGCACGCCTAAGCAAAATGCAATAACGTTGCAATAATAAGTATAAAATAATAGACTTAATGTTTATAATTTGGCGTAATATATATATATATATATATATATAATATTTAGGAGAAATCCAATGACAAGGAGAAATGTAAATGCCATGAAAAGTCTTCTTTAATGCGCAACGTTTCGAGCAAATACGCTCATCTTCAGGCTGTATGATAACAATGTGAAATTAAAATCAATAATTGAATGAAAAACAAGACAAAGAAAATTTCTATAACCTATTCATAAAGGCAAACTTTAAAAGACTGAAAAAAGAGGGTTAAATTCTAAGTTATACAGATTTACATTTAAAATTAAGAAGCTATTTTTAAATACATATAGTAAATGTGAAATTAATACACTGGAAAAATTACAATAGTACACTGGAATAATGAAACTAACTAACCTTTCACTGCAATTTCCGAGGCTAGACTGATTTAAGCACAAAACGAGAAAACATAAGATAAGATAAGATAAGATAAGATGGTGAGGGCGATTGGGGAAGGGGGGATATATAGGAATTGGGGAAGGAGGAGGGATTATAAAAAGTTTAAAGGGACGGCTGATGAGTCAACATTTAACGTAGGGGTCAAAGTTTTAATGTAAAGCGATTCCAAAATTCTGAGTGAGTTGGGACAAGTATTACAACCAAGAATTTTAAAATTGTCTAAAGTGACATCAGTTTTACATTCTATACTGTGTTCCCGAATACTAGAAACTTCTTTAGTTTTTAAAATTTTACCTGTTCGGCCACTTATTCCCATATGCGAATAAAATCTAGCCCTGAGAGAGCGAACAGTGCTGCCAATGTAATTCCCAAGGAGACACCTAGGGCAGGTAAATAAATATACAACACCGCTACGCAACGAGTCAGGGGTTCGATCCTTCGCTGAGAAAAAGCTACCTAAAGA
The DNA here is from genome assembly GCA_023014485.1 of Bathynomus jamesi. NCBI lineage: Eukaryota > Metazoa > Arthropoda > Malacostraca > Isopoda > Cirolanidae > Bathynomus > Bathynomus jamesi. Next base: position 567,914 of record JAJOZX010002928.1, read on the forward strand.
CGTTTTATTAATAAATATGATGCGGAAATCAGTATGATAAAAAAATTTCTTAACAACTTTGTAAATTTAAGCTTAAATTCCTTATTCAAGGACCCATTTCAGGTACCAAGAAATATTTTATATCCTTCGGCACTGTAATACAAGGAAGTTGAGGGCTATAAACATTATTTAAGAAGGATCTAATTAGTTTATCTACATATTGAACAGGAAAACTATTATTGGTAAAGTATGATCTTAGATTATTAAATTCATCATTAAGTAAGGTAAAACTAGAGGTCAAATTATATCCTCTGAACAGGAGAGTTTTAATACAAGACATCTTATAGTTGAAATCAGTAAAACTAAAAAAATTCATGCCCAAACCAGTGAAAGTGGGTTTCCTGTAAACTGATGTAGTAATAGAATCACCGTTTTTCGAAATTAAAAGATCTAAAAAGGGAAGGGAGCCATTTTTCTCAGTTTCCATTGTATACGTTATATTGGGGTGCAAAGAATTTAGGAAGTTAAAGAATTGTTCGCTTGTACCGCATTATCAAAGACAGCTATCGAATCATCAACGAAGCGTCGATAGAAAATTGGCTTGAGATGAGTTGGAGATTGCCTAAAAATTACACTTTCTAAATGAGTCATAAAAAAATCGGCTGCTAACGGTCCGACAGGTGATCCCATCCCTACACCATCAATTTGTTGGTAAACCTTATTGTTGAAAGTAAAATAGCATTGTTTGAAGACCAATTCTAAAAGTTCCTTAAAAGAGACAATGAAAAACCATGAAAAATATCAACCGAGCTAAAAACCCTATCTAAAATAATGGCAATAGTTTCAGATACAGGTACATTTGTGAAAAGCGACTTTACATCAAAACTGACAAAAAACTTTTTTGAATCGAAGTTCTCACCAAGAAGGTCTTTTTGGAATTCAAACGAGTTATTTATAGTGTAAGCATTTTTCGCAAAGGGTGACAGGAGACTAACAACAAATTTTGCCAATTGAAAGGTGGGTAAGTTATACGAAGCTAAAATAGGACGGAGAGGTGTTCCAACTTTATGGATTTTAGGCAAACAGTATAATTGAGCAAGATTAGCACCAGATGCGAACAACTGAGAGTAAGTATCGTTTTTTATTATCTTTAAGGACTTTAGTCGTGACAGAAATCTATTAACCTGGTCTTCTAACCTTACAATGACTTTATTGACAGGTTCAAGAATTTGTTTGAATTTAGTAAGATCACTTAGGATTTCATTAGTTTTGTTTATGTAGTCCGATTTATTCAAAATAACCACTCCGTTACCCTTGTCCGGTCTAGTCACGACAATCTCCTGGTTCTTTGCCAAATTCTTAATACACTGCAAATCACTCTTCCTAAATATGAAAGATTGAAATTTAAGATTTCTAAGTTTATGAAAAAATTCTTGAGTTAGATTGAGAACTGACATTTGAAATTATTGAATTCACCCACATGGGGAACATTTTTCAAGCCATTAAAATTTTTCAAAGTAAAGAAAAAACGAAGGCTTATATATTTGGAACAACGGAAGCTTAAATTGCAAACCAAGTGACAGTAAAAACTTTTCCCGAGGGGAGAGTGTGTAACTAGAAAGATTCGAAATTACCTTATCTGAATTGAAAAAATTTGGTGAATTCATTCCCAAAGCCTTTAACTTACGTTCATGTGTTTTTAAATACATAGTGAAATTTTTCTAGTTCACGTTGTACAAGAGAAATTATTAATAAATAGTCCAACAACGAAAAGGTATTTTTAAGAGTAGTTATATAATGCCCAAGAGACTTATTATGCGAGTCCGAAATTTTGATTTTATAATTAATTTCATTATTTAATAAATATTCCAGGGACGATTGATAAAATTCAGAGTCATATAGATTGTCACGGTAGAGTTTGAAGTAAACAAATTTCGGGAAAACCCTGCAGGTCCGACACATTTCAAGAAAATAACAGTCCAGTTTTGACTTGAGAAACTTTCGTGAAGTCTTCCAAACATGGCGATAAGCCCTAAGGCCATCTTGTCCATACCTTGAGTATATATAATCATGCGGGTTGCTTCTACAGAGCTTCAATTTAATATTTAGGAGAAATCCAATGACAAGGAGAAATGTAAATGCCATGAAAAGTCTTCTTTAATGCGCAACGTTTCGAGCAAATACGCTCATCTTCAGGCTGTATGATAACAATGTGAAATTAAAATCAATAATTGAATGAAAAACAAGACAAAGAAAATTTCTATAACCTATTCATAAAGGCAAACTTTAAAAGACTGAAAAAAGAGGGTTAAATTCTAAGTTATACAGATTTACATTTAAAATTAAGAAGCTATTTTTAAATACATATAGTAAATGTGAAATTAATACACTGGAAAAATTAACAATAGTACACTGGAATAATAACTAACCTTTCACTGCAATTTCCGAGGCTAGACTGATTTAAGCACAAAACGAGAAAACATAAGATAAGATAAGATAAGATAAGATGGTGAGGGCGATTGGGGAAGGGGGGATTATAGGAATTGGGGAAGGAGGAGGGATTATAAAAAGTTTAAAGGGACGGCTGATGAGTCAACATTTAACGTAGGGGTCAAAGTTTTAATAAAGCGATTCCAAAATTCTGAGTGAGTTGGGACAAGTATTACAACCAAGAATTTTAAAATTGTCTAAAGTGACATCAGTTTTACATTCTATACTGTGTTCCCGAATACTAGAAACTTCTTTAGTTTTTAAAATTTTACCTGTTCGGCCACTTATTCCCATATGCGAATAAAATCTAGCCCTGAGAGAGCGAACAGTGCTGCCAATGTAATCCCTCACCATCTTTATCTTATCTTATCTTATCTTATGTTTTCTCGTTTTGTGCTTAAATCAGTCTAGCCTCGGAAATTGCAGTGAAAGGTTAGTTAGTTTCATTATTCCAGTGTACTATTGTTAATTTTTCCAGTGTATTAATTTCACATTTACTATATGTATTTAAAAATAGCTTCTTAATTTTAAATGTAAATCTGTATAACTTAGAATTTAACCCTCTTTTTTCAGTCTTTTAAAGTTTGCCTTTATGAATAGGTTATAGAAATTTTCTTTGTCTTGTTTTTCATTCAATTATTGATTTTAATTTCACATTGTTATCATACAGCCTGAAGATGAGCGTATTTGCTCGAAACGTTGCGCATTAAAGAAGACTTTTCATGGCATTTACATTTCTCCTTGTCATTGGATTTCTCCTAAATATTAAATTGAAGCTCTGTAGAAGCAACCCGCATGATTATATATATATATATATATATATATATATATATATATATATATATATATATATATATAAACTTTGGTAGACACGCGAATTTTTTTTCATGGTTTATATGTTTTTTTTGGCACGCGACTGTAAAAAGGTTCGCCACCCCCGGTATAGATTTTACAATCTATTTTATACCAGTAGGCTATTGGACGTAAGCGATCGCAATATTTTCTGTTCATTATTCAAGAGATGTCCCGCTTTTAACTCCAGAAAATCTGGTCACCTTATATATTAGGTTAGCAAATATTAACCATTCCCATTTGGCGTTTGCCGCGAATGGGAATGACATTGAGTGGAAATAATCATCCCGCTCGATGTGATTCCCTTTTAATTTCGCACAAAAAGAGAGACGAATCCGCGAGTGAGAATCTCAAAGGAAGAGATTCTCAAATCGATCTATTCCCACTTCATAACATTCTCACGTACGGCATTCCTTTTTTGGTCCTCGTTATGTTAGACTAATAGTAGATTAGGTTAGGTTAAATTCAGTTAGGTTAAGAAATATTAGCCATTTCTCATTTGGCGCCTTTACCGCGAGTAGGAATGGGAGAAAGGTTCTTTCTCAAATCTAAATTTCTCACTTTGTGTATCCTCAACTGCGGACTGCAAATGGGGATGGAAATGATATTAAGTGGGAAATAATCTTTAGTCTTTTAAAATAAGTGCATATAAAGGGTCACTATTAAAAACGTACCTCTAAACCCTAATCAAGCGCATTCATGTGGTTTTTACTGTAGTTTGGTTTTCTCCGGTATACAAAAAAGTGTCTAATTTAGTTTAACCTAACTTAGTTTAACTTAACTTAACCTCACTTAACTTACTTTAACCTAATCTATATAGATATAACCCAGCCGAACAGAACTTGACAATGTATATTAATCTAGCCCAATTTAACATAACCTGACTTAACATAGCTTACTGTGACTAACGTAACCTAATCTAAACTAAGTTTGCCTAACTTATAGTAACCTTACACAAAGCCCAATCATCTGTTAGGAATGCTAAGCGTAATTTTGAGATACTTGTAGCTGCAGATAGTAAACATAATCCGAAAAAGTTTTTTGACTACGTCAATAATCGTAAGCCGATAAAAGATAACATAGGCCCTCTAGTGCAGGGGTGGGGAACCTTTTTTCATTGGAAGGCCGCATTTCATTTAACCAAGACCCTATTAGGCCGCATGCTGAGAATTTAACATTTACAGTACAACAAAATGTCATATTTTAGTCTACAATCTACATATTTACTAATTTTAAATCAAACTTGATAATACGTGAGGGTTTTTATAATAAATAAAAAATTCAGCAAGTGCATTTATTTTTTGGGGAGGAATAATTGACAAACAATAGAACTTATATTAAGTGAAAAATGATATTAAGTGAAATGATGTTAATATTATGTGAAAAAGTGATAAACCATTTAATGACTTTTTTGTGACTGCTTGTTGCGGGACAGGAGTCATACATTTGGTTCCAACATCGTTGACCGTAGTTTTAGTTGGTCCTACAGGTGAATATCGTCATCTGAGATCTCAAGCGCGTTTTGATTGAGTCACATACGAAAACGTTGATTCACAACAGTAGGTTGTGCCGAACAAGACAACATTCGACGAGCATGTTAGCGCAGACGTGGGTATTCAACGGCATTTTTCCAGATTTCAACAGGATCCTTCTAGTATCAAATAGAGACTTAAGGATATTATCTTCTAATAGCTCAATCAACTCCATCTGTAAATCTTCAGGTGCTTTGGAGACATCAACCAGGTGTGGTTGGAAAGCTAGTTTCAGTGTGAAGTAATGTTTCTCAAAATCTTCAAATCCTTCATCGTATTCTTCAATCAGGGAGTCTAGGACAGCTGTGTATTCTTCACATCGCATTCCCTTAATGATTTGCTTGTATCTTCTTCATCAATTACCTTCCCAGTTCAGGGAAGTGTTCAGCTAAAAGTTCCGATCGGGTAAGGATATTTTGAAAAAGCGCAGCTTCCTTCGAAAAGCCGGATTTTTTTCCACATTTCATATATGGATTTAGTTTTACTTGCAAAGAATTATTCAGGTCATTTTGCCTTGACATTACGTCACACAAAAATGCAGCATTTCTGCAGAAAGCCTTTTTTGACAATTCACAGGTTCATTGAGTTCCTCAAAAAATCTTGATTTGTTTTCGCAAAGACAAAAGTTTTTCAAAGACTTGCCCTTGTGACAACCAGCGCACTTAGAATGATACAGAAGATCCACACTAAATGTTCATCATCAAGCATAAACATATTGCGAAACTGGCGATGTCGTGATGCATTTGCTCTAATGTAGTTCACAATACGTATAACTTTACTTAATGTGTCACTTAAAACAGTAGATTTGGCACAGAGATTCTGTTTATGCAAAATACAGTGAAAGGAAATCAAGCTATCGGATATGGCAGTTCTTTTTGTAATACAGTAGAACACAAATCCTGCACATTTTCCTCTCATGGAAGGTGCACTATCTGTGCATACACTTATAAATTACATAAATTCAGTTTCGCTTCACGGCATTTTTCTTGAAGAGAGACAAGACGTCAATTCCACGTGTCTTCCCCGTAAGGGTACCCAAAGCCAGTAACTCCTCGTAGTATTGAAAATCTGCAGTTATAACACGAATAAAAAATGACACGCGCTGAGTCAGTAATATCAGTGGACTCATCCAAGGCAATCGAATAATAAGTATTTTCGCTTTGGCATATTGTATGAAGCTGTTCAGTTACATTGAGGGCTAATTTATGTTGCCGATCAGTTATGGTCCTTCTTGAAAGAGGTAGTTTGTATTTGTTAACCTTGTCTGAATCTAAAGAGGCTACAACTTCAACAATGCATTCTTTTATGATTTCCACATCGCTATATGGCTTACTTCTTTTTCCAAGTATATATGCTACTTTATAAGTTGCTTCAATGATTTCAGTCCCGAGGCCTGACATCGTTTTAAATACTTGCTGTTGTTGCTGCTTTTGAAGTTTCATCTTCGTAAGTGCAGACTTTCGGGGTTCTCCTTCCAATATAGCATACTTGTGGTTCTTATGAGTTGCATAATGCTGATATGCATTGTGTTGCTTCACTGTTGCAATTATGGCGTTGCAGAGCAAACACATCATTTTATCTTTCTCAGCAACTATGAAATACTGCAATTCCCATTCTTCATGGAATACTCTGTTCTCTTCCTTTAATTTTCTTTTCACAGTTTTTGACATGATTAGGGTACCAGAAGATTTTTAAATAAAAATGGTACACGAATTGATCAAAGATTTACAGTTTTAAAGGAAACAAGCGTGCGTGTCACTATCGGAGAATCGTCAGTAACTGTCATCCAGTCAGCCAGTCGAGTTGATCGTTGATAGGTAAGGTCGTAAGCCGTAAGGCAACGCTGCCAGTTTTAACGCAGCGTTGCCATATTTCCTATTGTTCAAGCCATAAAGAAGGCTTGTATGTGTAAGAAGCAGTGAAGCTGAAACCATGATCTAATGAAATAACCTAAAGCCCTAAAGGGGTATCAGTTGCTGTCCATTATCGTACGGTATGAATTCTGAATGTCAAATAGGCAGAAGGCCGCAACTAGTACCCCTAAAGGCCGCATGCGGCCTTAAGGCCGCAGGTTCCCCACCCCTGCTCTAGTGGATGCTAACGGCGCTTTGGCTTCCGACGCTCAGGCGATGGCGGGTACTTATTTTTAACAACTTTTTTGCGACAGTTTTTACCGAAGACGTAAATAATGTCCCTGACGTGGACGATGTTGTTCCATTTAGTAGCGAGACTATTTTGAATGAAATAACTGCTTACGAGGGTGAGATTGCGCATTATAGCGATAAGCTAAAAGTTAGCAAGGCTCCAGGCCCTGACGCGCTTTATCCTAGACTTTTGAAAGATTTGAAAGACGTTATCGTAGGCCCCTTAACAAAAATTTGTAATAAGTCACTGGAAACGGGGATTATTCCTGAAGATTTCAAATTAGCTAACGTTACGCCCATTTTTAAAAAAGGCAACCGCACAGTAGCTAGCAATTATAGACCTATTAGCTTGACGTCAATTGTCGGTAAACTTTTGGAATCCGTAGTTAGGGATCGTATCGTCGATCACCTAGAAAGTCGCGATTTGATTAATAGTAGTCAGCATGGGTTTCGACGCCATAGATCTTGTTTAACTAATTTGTTAGAATTTTATAACGAAATAGTGCGCGAATACGATAGGCATAGAGCGGCTAACGTTATTTATTTAGACTTTAAAAAAGCGTTCGATACAGTTTCGCATAAAAGATTAATTGCGAAGGTTAAAGCGCACGGTATACGCGGTCAGGTAGCTAACTGGTTAGAGGAATGGCTTCGTGCCAAGAAACAGAGGGTCGTTGTTACGGTAGTGAATCAGGGTGGTTGGATGTAGGTAGCGGTGTCCCTCAGGATTCAGTGTTAGGCCCATTGCTATTCGTAATCTACATTAACGACATAGATGTAGGCTTGACCAGTAACTTGTCAAAATTCGAGGACGATACTAAAATAGGCGGTAAAGTTCTTAACGTGGACGATAGAAATAGGCTCCAAGACGATGTAAATAGGATTATGGAGTGGACGGATAAGTGGCAGATTCAATTTAACGTAGACAAATGTAAAGTTTTGCATATAGGTTCTCGTAACAACAATTACACGTGCACGATGGATGATAGACAGGTAGCGAGCGTTGACGAGGAAGTAGATTTAGGGTACGCGTATCTAAGGATTTAAAAGTTAGGAACTAGTGCCTGGAGTCTTGCGCAAAATCTAATAGGATGTTAGGCTTCATAGCGCGTAATTTCGAATTTAAATCGAAGAATATTATATTGCCCCATTACAAGTCCCTAGTCGGAACCCACGTAAAATTGTAGGTCCCCTCCACCACCACGGAGGACATACACAATACACAATTACGAACACAGTTAGGTAGACCAACCATGAGTGGATCTTATGGTCTTTGTTGGTCTGAAACATTATAACATTATAACAATTCTGTCACTACGCAACAAGTCTTACGAAGATAGGATGAAAGAGTTGGACTTGCATTCACTCGAAACTAGGAGATTAAGGGGGGAGCCTATTGAAGTTTTCAAAATCGTTAATAAAATTGATAACGTAAATTTTGACAAATTGTTCATTTTCGATAATAGCAATACTTGTAATAACGGATTTAAATTACGTGGCAGACATTTCATTACTAACATTGCTAAAAACGTTTTTACGTTTAAAGTAATTGATAAATGGAATAATCTTCCCGCGTCTGTCGTGAACTCTACCAGCGTTAATATGTTTAAAAACCGTTTAGATAGGCATTTTAAAAATATTAACTTCGTTTAAAATAATAAAACAATTAGCAACAGGAGCTCTGGGGGTAATGGTCAAGGTTTGAGTCTGTTGATGATTAATGCCAGCTTGTGACATGCCAGCGTGTGATATGCCAGCAACAAAATTATATTAAAAAAAAAATTAGACTAACACGAACTTAGATGTAGCTCGTAGCGTAAACTAACCCACTTTTTGTTATACTCTTCATACTTTTTTTTGTTTTCTTATCCTCTCTTTACTTGCATGTGTATAGCTTGCATGGTATGACGGACTCCAATATACAATATGCAACTTGTGAGTTTCTACATCCGGTAAAATCTCACGGACTTTTTTCTCACAATCCTATTGGCTTTTAGTCATTGCGTAAATCCGTGAGAAAAACCGGACTAAAACTCAATCTCACCTCTCGTGAAGGCGCACCCTACCTATTGCGTTCTCACAAGCTTCGACGAATTTTCATCCCCTGAGATAGGCATCGCGACGGGGAGACCGGTAAAGGGTTTCTAAGGCCCGGTTATTAACCCCGCCGTCCCTCGCCCGGCTGAGCAGGCTAGGAAACGGTCTAGGATTTTTGCCCTGTGCTCGTCGTACTCCGGTCCCCGTCGCGATCGTTATTACTCAGGCCTACTCTTCACCCTTCTGGGGGGCCTGAGTCCCGGTCCTCAAGCCGGGACCCGCAGTTTTTTCGTAACGAAGCATCGCTTTCTCGAATCGGGCTCCGATCCCGCCTTTGACGTCCCGACCGACACCGGGTCGGCTGCGTGTCGTGCGCTCTCGAAAGACGGACGACAGCATCCGAGTACGGTGCACGGGTCGCCGACGGGCGGGCGAAGGTCTATCTACCCCCAATTAGGGGGTTAATTTCGGGGTCCTGGGACGTGGGAACTATTCGCCCTATGTCAAATCGGAGGACGTTATGGTATTCCTCGTGAGGAATACGTTCAGTTCTTCAAAAATTGAGTTCGTAACCTCAAAATTAAGAGAGTTACGGCTAATTTAAAATTTGGGGGTAGGAAAAAATTTCGACGAAAAATTTTACGCCTCGGGGCGAATACCCTCTAACTGGGTTCTAAGCTTCGGGCCCACTAGGCACTTTCAGCGCCTGCGTCTACCGAAAAACCGGGGACATCGTCGGAGTAATAGTGAGAACGCGAACATCCCAGAGGACTTTTACCGCAAACCCTGATACGCTCACCGGACTAACGGACGATTACCTCTTGACCCTCTCCATGGGGGCGGCGAAGGGGGGATCTTCGAAACGCCGGACTTGCCCGGTTAGTCGCGATAGGCATATACGCAGTTTCTGTAACCCGTTTTGGCGTCACATAAGACACGTATATTACCTAACGGTGACTCACTTAGCATTTTGTACTCCCCACGACAGTTTGAATTAAGACTGTGTTTGCATGGTTTGTAAGCGTTCTTATTTTACTTCTTTTCATCTTTCACCCCTTTCCTATTCTCTTCGACTATTTTTCTGACTTGTCGGCAGTGGCCGGCGGATGATGATGATGTCTTTCTCTCTCTTTCTGAATGAATGTTAACCCACGAATGATAGGTTTTGCTACTTACTTTACCCCTTATTCTCTTCTTTTAACCCCCTACTCTCTTCTTTCTCTCGGGCTAACCGTAGAGTGGATCTTAGGGTCTTTGTTAGCCTTAGCTTCTGTAGATCTATCACTAACTTGTTGATGTTTTAAAAGACATTGAACCGAAACGTTGTGAAAATAAAATTAGACGTTTTCGTGACGTCATCATAGGGGGGGGGGATATTAAAGTTTAAACGACAGAAAAAATCTAGATTTTATTTTAATTGCATTGATAAAGAGTTTACTCCAATTTTATTATCTTTGAAATCTTTAATAGCTACGTTAGGTTAGATTATGCCCTGTTAAGTTACGCTAGGCTAGGTCAGTTCACGTTATGTTTCGTCGTGTTTATTTTTGAAGAATCCGACACCACTTTCGTCTCAAAAATTCTGTATTAGAGAAAGAGCTCTCAATCTCAAGAATTTGGTCCGTCAGTCAAAAGGTTTGTCTCGCAAAAGGTCTCACCGCCTCCACCTTTTCCTCACGAGTGTAACTCACTTCCATATTAGCCATTGCTTTAAATATTGATTCTACCTGCGACAGAAAAAAGGTCCCAAAACAAGACACCAATTTGAACATTTGTTTTAGTTCTAATTTATTACTTTGGTAAATTTAAAATAAATTTTCCTATGAGACCGGACTTGTGGGACACCCTGTATATATACACTTACTTTAGGTGAGTTTGAACGACGGCTCAGGATCGACCTGCGGTCGACCCCTCTGCAGCATCCCGCCTCATTTGCGAGATTTGGTGAAGGAGGGAATTGCTGTCTGATCTCCTCCTGCCCTCGTAGCCAGCCACGCATGGCTGGTTAGGGACTTTGCGCAGGAATCTGTCCAGCCGGTTCTTGAAGTTATTAAGGTCGGTGTGCTGGAGACTCCTCACTTCTCTTGGTAGGACATTGAAAAGCTTTAGGCCTCGTATTCTGAGGGTATTTTCCATCCTCGTTTTCATGGTCCCTTGCCCCACCGCAGCTGGGACCGTACAAAATCTGCCTCTTCTCTCATTCCAATTTGTTTCTTTTTAATTTCTAAGGTTAGGGACAGTTTTCTCAAGTATTTTCCATATGTATATTATTGTGTACCGCTCGCGCCTTCTTTCGAGAGAGTAGAGTTCCAGGGATTGTAGTCGAGACCAGTAGTCTTCACCTTCCGTTTCCTCTATCTTAGACGTAAAAGTCCTTCGTGTAGCTTCACTATTCGCAATGTCTCGTTTTCTGTATGGGCTTGTGAGTACTGAGCAATACTCAGTTATTGGTAGGACTAGACTCTTCCATAATTTGAGCATGATGTTTGCTTTTCTGCTGCGGAAGCTCCTCCAGATGATTCCCATTATTTTTCTAGCCGTTGTAATTCTGATGTTATAGTGCTCTCTGAATTCTGCATCCGACGACATTATTACTGCAAGATCCCTGATTTGTGGATTTGGTGTTATCTGTTTGGCTTGCATAGTTTTGTACCCTTTTTTTTGTAGGTCCTTGTTATTGCCATATCTTAGAAGTTGGAATTTTTCTTCGTTGAACTTCATATTGTTGTCTTCTGCCCACTGGAATAATGTTTCAATGTCATTTTGTAATTTTCTTATGTCACCTTCGTTCAATATTTCCTTACAAATCTTTGTGTTATCTGCGAAGCATGATATAATACTGTCCTTAATATCTACAATCATTATTATGAACAGCAAGGGAGCTAATACTGTCCCTTGTCGGACAGAGCTCACGACTTCCGAGACTTCCGATTGAACTCCGTTTACCACCACTCTTTGTGTTCTTTGCGTCAAGAAATTAAATATCCACCTTCCTAGCTTTCCAGTAATTCCTCTATTATTGAGTTTGTGTGCTATGATTCCATGGCCACATTTATCGAAGGCTTTAGCAAAGTCCATATATATTACATCTGTGTTTTGTCCTCGACACAGTTTCCAATATTTTCTCCTGGTGGTCTAGTAGCTGTGATAGGCATGATCTTCCAGCCCTGAAGTCATGTTGATTTGGGTTGTATAAGTCTTTTTCTTGTAGGTAGTAGGTAGTTTTGTCTCTAATTATGCTTGCTCATAGCTATATCCCTGCAGAGTTCATGAGGGTATATATATCTTGCCCCTGGTCAAAAATAAGTATGGAGACATTCTGTCCAGCAATAATTACAGGCCTATTGCTGTCGCTTCCTGCTTCTTGAAACTACTAGAAAAACTCTTGTTACTCCGATTAAATGATTACCTATGGACATCTCTTAATCAGTTTCGTTTTAAAAGGTCCCACTCAATTGACCTGTGTATCTATCAGTGTTGGGCACTAAAGCGTTAATCCGATAACAGTTAATTAACGAAGTTAACTTTTTTTAACGGACTATTAACGGAAGTTAATTTCCATTTATCGTTATCGGACCAGTTAACTTCCGATAACTCTATATTTAGTCTGTTAAAGTCCGTTAACACGTTAACTGCGAGGAGTCATTCACGGAAGATCAACGCTCCGCGAATGAATTCAAACGCCATAACTTCAGTCTGCCAATTCCGTCCTCTGCCGCAGTGGAACGGCTCTTCTCTCTCGGCAAGGATCCTGAGGCCCAAGAGGTCAAGACTGGCAGTTGGGCCTAACTTTGAGAAATTGGTCTTTCTGAAGGGCAACCAGCACATTGTGTCATAGTCTTTAATAATGTGCCTAAAATTTAATTTTACCTTTCAGTTCCCGCCATAATAATTCTCTGGTAAATTAAAATTTAGTTAATGGTTAGTGGTTACAAGGGTTTCAAAACATGTAATCAGTACATTTTTTATTAAAAATAAAAAAAAAAGTTATTAAGCAAAAAAGCTGCAAAACTTGATAAAAATACAGTTAAATACCTATTTATTGTTGGATTTTGCATAAATAAACATTTTCTATGGGTTTTAAAGCTTTTTTCCTTGATTTTTTTAAATGTTAGTAAAGAAATAGTTATCGTTAACTTCCGTTAACTTTGTAGTAAAATTATCGGATTATCGTTATCGGAGTTAAAAATTGGAGTTAACGGATTATCGTTATCGAAGTTAACTTTTTGGTTAACGGTGCCCACCACTGGTATCTATATAAGGGGTTCCAAAAAACCTTAGCCCCCCCCATTTGCAGCTTACATGTTTACTTATATCGAAATAGTTTTTAGTGATTATAAAAATATATAAAATTCTTTATTTATTGCAGGTATGAAAATTACTCTAGCTGATAAAGTGATAATATAATGGCTTCTCAATTAATTGGTGATTCGGAGAGGCAACGTGTGATAGATCGCATACGAGCAATAATATTTCGGGAAGCTCGTGATGCTAGAGCCACCTTTATAACACGTTCATGGGTTGCCAAAAAGTTGCGAAGTGAGGACTTCTCAAAAGAAATTGGAATAAAACTTTGGATGAATGTGAAATGGATACAACCAAATCTGGGCGCCCAAATCTGCCATTCTCTCAGGAAACAAAGGACATCATTGAAAACGGTACGCGTAAGCGGAAAAACAGCTGTGCTAAACTTTCTAGAGAGATCGAAGTGTTGAGAGGAAAGATCGTTAGTGGTGAGATCATTCGACTGTACCGTCATAGGCAAGGTTTAAAGCCTTGGCATGAACTCCAAAGCCAAGAAAAACTCAACTTAACATCGATGACAGAATGTGGTTTGAAGATTGGGATGTGGATGATTTCATGCATTTAGCTGTCTCCGATGAATTTTTTGTTTACGTAACACGTCGGCCTAACTACCAAAATGATCGAGTGTGAGCCACAACACCAGATGAAATCGATGACAATGAACATTATCGCGAATTATTAAAAAGTCCAGACTGTGTTGGTGTGTTTGTTTTGTTCACTGCAAAGAAGCTCATGTGGGTGCTGAAGCCAAATGGCCAGAGTTTTTTCGTGATATTATTCTATCCCAGCATGTCATTCCTTTTTTAAGAAACCCAAACAATGTTATGGATGTCGATCAGGTCACACTTCCGCACGATAAGGCCCCTTGCTTTAAGGCATTAGCCACTCAACAGTTGTTGCGGAACCATGAGATCGATTTCTTTGGAAATGAAGAATGGCCAGGAAATTCTCCTGACCTAAACGTCTGTGAACACATTGGATCAGTTATAAAGGACAAGGTTGAATGTCTCTTGTTTCAAGAACCTGCAGCAAATCGATTTTCGAAGGATACAATGACGCAACACATTGAAACTGTTTTAGCAAATTTGCGTAACGATCAAGATCTATTCACGTCACTTTTGGCAAGCTACCCAAAGCGAATTCAGGCTGTCTTGGAAGCCAGTGGCGGGAACACCAAGTTTTAATTGTTTCTCATTAAATGCAGGATTAAATTCTCTTTTGTAAGGTATATTTAGTTTTAATGTATCTCTAATGGTTTAGGCCATGGGCGGGGGGGGCTAAGGTTTATTGGAGCCCCGTACTTAAGGAAATAATATTTAAATGCTGACAGTAATTCAACTATTTATACCTGTTTCTTAGACAGGGCCGTTTCCTGGCATAAGCAGACTAAGCGGCCGCTTAGGGCCCCGCTGCTACTAGGGGGCCCCTAGACAGGCTCCCAGGTCATAGCTCAGTGGGCAAGAATAGGAATATAGCTGAAGTTATTATTAATATTATTGTTATTATCCTTATTATTATTATTATTACTATTATTATTGTCGTATTAATTAAAGTTTTTGTATGAGACAAATGTGATAAAACGGAGACAAACGAAACGTTTTGGTCGTTATGTGTAAATAACTATTGTGAGATCTTATTTCTATATTATTTAACTTTATTCTTACTATATGCTTATATTTTCCTAAATGCTTAATTTTTCTAGTATTGTAAAACATTATTTCAGTAATTTACTAATTATTAAGATATTTTGTAACACTTTAAAACCTAGGATTATTTTCGTTATGTTTTCAAGTTTATTAATTCTTTTCTCATCTTTTTCAAATAATGTGAATTGTGTTGGTTAAAACCTAAATGGTCTGATTATTTGAATGTATTTGATTAACGTTACAATTATTATTATTATTATTATTATTATCATGATTATTATTATTTAGCAGATTAGTTGTGGTTAACTAGATGTGACTTCGTGCATCTTGGAAAATGAAACGACATTATCCATCAGGAGCTGAAAAACGGAAAAAGAAGAAAATAGAGCAGGAGAAGCTTTCCAGTAACACAGGTGAGATGTGCCACTTGTATATTCTTATAATTACAGTTCAGGCAACTAGGTTAGGTAGACCATCAAGCTAGGCGAGTGCTCAGGAATCGTGTAGAGTAAGCTAGTCTCTGTACTATTTATAATATTTCGAAATGTGAAATTTAATGGATCACATCACCTCAAATTCTGTTCACACAGATAAATTATCAAAGTAGATAAGAAAGAGTATTTTAGCAAAAATTAACAGAACATGTAATGTTATGTTCTTCTCAGGAGCACTACTGAAATATTTGGAAAAGCCATCCTCAGCAAAGCCTGATCAGCATCATGAGCCAACAGCAGGACCATCCTCTATGCAACCTCAAACACCAGTAGAAGTAGAGCCTGAATCCGCCTGATGAACCAACAAGTGGCCCATCTTCTGTTCAGCTTCAAACACCACACACAGGCATTTCTACTGAGCAACAAAAACCAAGATCTGCTCCACCGCTTGATCCGTATGACTGGCCAGTTATCCTGTCAGATGCCTTGAAGACAGATCTGGTGTCTCGAGGACCATTTCAAATCAGTCCAGATTTCTCATTCCCTAAAAGAGAGGACGGTAGAAGCGTTCATCACCATTACATGTACAGAACATTAATTAATGGGGAAAAAATAAAGCGAAGCTGGCTGATGTACTCTAGAAGGAATGATGCTCTTTATTGCTTCTGCTGCAAGTTGTTTCCAAGGAAGTCCTACAAACTAATTACGGATGGACTTTCAGACTGGATAAACGTTGGTTCGCTTCTGAAAGGCCATGAAAATAGTTCAGAACATGCAGATAACATGGCAACATTGAAGGAGCTGGAACTGCGGCTAAAAACTGGGAGGACCATTGACCAAACTGAAATGTCATTAATGGAGGTAGAGTGAAAACGCTGGCGAGATGTTCTCACACGTCTTGTAAATATAATCCAATCACTGGCAGAGAGAAACCTTGCTTTCAGGGGGTCTTCCTCTACATTGTACAATCGAGACAATGGCAACTTCTTGAAGGAGGTTGAGCTGCTTGCCAAATTTGATCCAGTGATGAAACAACACATCAGCAGAGTCGAAAGTGGCCAATATAGTCATTCAAGTTACCTAGGAAACATCATTCAAAATGAGCTCATTGGGTCCATTAATGGGAAGATCTTGGATGCCATTGTTGCAGAAATAAAACAAGCTAAATATTACTCACTCAGTTTAGACTGCACTCCAGACATAAGCCACCAAGAACAGATGTCGATTATTATCAGAACTGTTAAAATGGGTGAAGTACCAGAAATAAAAGAATACTTCTTGGGCTTTCTTGAGGCTTCAGAAAGTACAGGCCTGGGTTTATCAGTTCTGATTCTGAAGAGACTAGATGAAATGAATATTCACTTTGATGACTGCAGAGGACAGTCATATGACAACGTAGCGAACATGAAGGGCAAGAACAAAGGTGTTCAGGCAAGGTTATTAGAGAAGAACTGTCGTGCACTCTATGTTCCATGTGGGGCTCACTCTGAATCTTGTAGTGGCTGATGCAGCTAAAGCTTCCACAGATGCCATCACCTTCTTTGGCAACGTACAAAAATTGTACAACCTTTTTTGCAGCAGCTACACAGAGATGGACAATCCTAAAGAAGCACATGAACATAACACTCGAGTCTTGGAGTGAAACCAGGTGGGAGAGCCGGCTTAAGAGCACTGAGGCTGTGCGATACCAGAGCCACAGCACTTGCAGAGGAGGTAGGGTCTTATCGCTTTCAGATTTGCACAGTAGTATGGTATGACAGTTGTGATAGCGTGGGGTAGACACCCCAGTTAGGTTACTTAGGTTCTAGCAAACAATCAAAAGCACTTACCGGTGCGTTGAATTAGGTATTCCTTGAAGCCTACCGTTTTATTCCTGTGTCCCACAACAGCCTACCTAACTCTCTCTTACATTACCAATTTAGAAGCTATAGACATTACCCCTAACTATACTTAAGTACGAACAACTTCCTACCCGATTTGTTACCTTAGATTCATCACCTAATTTTACTCAGCACCAAAGATTAGGTCAGATAGGAAAAAACATGTCTAGGCCAGACCAAAGCAATACGAACAGCCCGTTGGTTCGTTTATGGCTTCGTCTTGCCATTCAGCTTAGATTTAGTGATATTTACTCTTTAGTGACTTTTAGACTATATACATATATATACATACACGTCACCTCACTCCTCCCCTACAAGTTTAGTCTGTCAGGGGGATGAGGGACCCTAGACGACCTGCGGAGCGGGGTTGATGTAGTAGGATCAGGTGCAACCTGTATAGGCGGGCAAGTTGAACCATTTCCGGAGGATCAGTTCTCTCTTCCGGAAGACTCTGGTCCTTCTGCACTTCCCGTTCCCATATCTGGTCCTGATGGCGTTTAAGAACGACCATCTTCTAGTTGGCACTTGAAGGAAACAGGGCCCGTTCTCTCCTGCACAGTTGCAGGAACCCATTTTGGTCCAGCCCCATAGTTGCGAATCACAACTGGATCATTAGGTTTCGCTTCTAGAACTCTCCCTCTTTTAGTGTCGTGGTACAACTTCTGTTTCTTCCTGATGGCGTAAAACTCGTTGTTGTAACATTTCGTTTGGACGTAACAAATCAAAAACTGAACGAATTCCCCGGCCAATCAGAAGTTTAGAGGGAGACACCCCTGTCGTGGTGTGTGGTGTTATTCGATATTTAAACAAAAATTTATCCAACACCACTTGCATTTCCTCCCCACGAGAATGACGCAAGGCCGACTTGAAAGTACGGACCATGTTTTCGCGAGACCGTTAGTAGATGGGTGGAAAACACTAGACCGGACATGTCTAATGCCATTTAGGTGGACGAAGGAACGAAATTCCTCACTGGTAAAACAAGTACCATTGTCGGAAACCAGGACTACGGGTAAACCCCATCGAGCGAAAACTGAACGGAGTAAGCGAATCGTTACACCCGAAGTCGTGGAAGTGGTTGGAAAAATTTCCACCCACTTAGAGTAGGCGTCCACCATGACTAGGAAATAAATATTATTTATAGGACCTGCATAGTCAACATGGATCCTATGCCACGGTATAGTAGGCCATTCCCAAGGATGAAGTGGACTTTTCCTTGGGAGATCTCTGTTCTCTAGGCAGCTTTGACAGGAACGAACCAATGATTCGAGTTCTCCATCTAAACCAGGCCACCAGAAATAAGCTCTCGCCAGCTCTTTCATTTTTGTTGCGCCCATGTGTTCAGCGTGAAGTTCCTTCACTAAATTCGACCTGCCTTTATTTGGAATAATCACTCTGTGGCCCCATAAGAGACAGCCATTTTGAATAGAGAGGCCAGACTGACGCTGAATAAAAGGCTGTAATTCACTCTCAACCTTAGTAGGCCAACCAACTGAGCAGAAATGGATGACCCTAGACAGAATAGGGTCTGATTTTGTCCACTGCTCTATTTGTACTGCAGATACTGGAGTGGATTCCAAAAACTCCACCAAGTGAACCCATTCTGTAGGTATAGGTACACAATCATTTGGATTTTCTAAGGGCAACCTACTTAGCGCATCAGCCGTACCTAGAAGTTTACCTGACCGATGTACTAAGTCAAATTTATAGGCTTGTAGAATCAGTGCCCATCGTTGAATCCTACCTGAGGCCATAACTGGAATATTTTTATTAGGTGAAAATAAACCTAAGAGAGGCTTATGGTCAGTAATTAGTTTAAATTCATGACCCCATAGATAGAAATGAAATTTTTTTACTGCAAATACTAAGGCTAATGCTTCACGTTCCACTTGTGCATATCGTCTTTCCGTCTCAGTTAGTGTTCTAGAAGCAAAACAGATAGGCCTATCTACACCATCAATGTGGTGAGATAACACTGCCCCAATTCCATAAGAACTGCTGTCTGCTGAAACTACGAGAGGAAGTTTAGGATCATAATGCACTAGGAGAGTGGACTTTAGTAGTACGTCCTTGGAAGCCTCAAATGCTTCCTTTTGAGTTTTCTCCCATCTCCACTGTTCCCCAGATCGTAATAGCTTATTCAGGGGTTCAAGGAAAGTCGATGCATTAGGCAAAAATTTCCTATAAAAGTTTAGGAGACCTAAATAAGCTTGTAACTGTGTGATGTTTTGTGGAGGTGGTGCCTTTTCTATTGCTTCTAGTTTATCCACCGTTGTGAATGCCTGAGGCATCTATGCGGAACCCTAAATATGAAACCTCGTTAGTGACCCATGAACACTTTTCTCTCTTTAGCTTAAGTCCAGCATCCCGGAGTCTTTTTAGAACCGTGGTTAATCTAGTTAGGTGTTCTTTTTTAGTCGAACCTGAAATGAGGACATCATCTAGAAAGCAAAGTACCCCTGGAATGTGACCTAGAACTTGGTCCATTGTCCTCTGAAAAATACCTGGAGCCGATGCTATTCCATAGCATAGCCTATTGTACTTATATAGGCCTCGGTGCGTATTTATGATAGTTAATTCTTTAGAGTTTTCATCTAAACTTAGTTGAGCATAGGCTTGGGACATATCGAGTTTTGTGAAATATTTTCCCCCAAGAGAGCTAAATAATTCATCAGGCTTGGGTATAGGATAGCAATCTAGAAGGACGGCTCTATTTGCTGTTAAACGGTAATCCCCGCATAACCGCACGGACTTGTCCGGTTTTAGTACAGGAACTACTGGGGCAGCCCACTTAGCGTGTGTGACTGGTTCAATAATTTTATCTTTTAGCAGCCTGTCAATTTCTAAATCTACCTTCTCCCGCAGTGCATGCGCAATTGAACGAGCCTTACAAAATTTCGGAGTTACATTAGGATCTACTTCTATGCAGACCTGATGGCCTTTTAGGTTGCCTACTTCAGGCCCAAAAATAGAAGAAAACTCCCTTAACAATGAGTCTATGTCAGATGGATATGAAAGTGTATGCACATCTGCCTGACCCCTTGGCAAGATTTTGTCAATTGGCATTTCCAAAGCATCAATCCAATCACGGCCTAGTAGAGTAGGCCCTTGCTCATCCACCACTAAAAGGGTTAAGGATGAGACAAAGTTTTCTGGTTAAGTGTAACTGTGACGTATGCTTCTCCACAAATAGGTATTTGTATGTCACCGTACTTCTTCAAAATCGTTTTAGATGCATGTAGTTTAGGTGTGTTTTTGAAAATCTTATCAAAAACTACCTTGGACATGACCGTCCGGGCAGCACCCGTATCCAATTCTAGAGGAACTGTAATTCCATTTAGGCCTACCTCTACAATATATGGGCCTGTATTTTCCCCACTTTGCTGCTCATAGAATAGGTACTCCACTCCAATGTTCGAAGTATTTCCCTTTTGAGGATTTATACTAGAATGTTAAAATTAGAATTTTCACCCTTTGTTTTCTTTGAAAAACACACTTTAGCTATGTGGCCTATTTTACTACAGTTTCGGCAAACTGCTTCTTTAAAAGGGCAATCTTTCTTCCAATGGTGTTTTCCACACCCTGTACATGGCTTGGAAGGCTTAGTAGAATTAGTAGGCTTAGTCATATTCGCCTCATACCTTTTATTTGCCTGTCTAGTAGGCTCGTTAGGTCTGCCAGGCCTAGAAGATTTAAAGCTATTTACGTGTTGGGCTTTACTACTATGATTTCCAAAAGCTCTAACATCTTTAGCAGCTGCTTCTCTAGCCGTAGCTATTTCTACAGCCTGACTAAAAGTTAGGTCCTGTATGGCTAATAGGGCTCTCTGGGTAGACTCCTCTTTGAGACCCATTACAAACCTATCTCTTAGCATTTCATCTAATTTGTCCCCAAATTTACACGTACGGCTATGGCTTTTTATTCCTGCAACAAACTCTGCAATGCTTTCATTCCCGTCTGATGCCTTGAATAAAATTTGAAACGTTCATAGATGAGAACTACTCGGGGTTGTAGTGATCGGTTAGGGCCTGTACCAATTCATTATAGGTGCAAGTTTCCGGTGCTTTAGGAGAAACTAGGTCCATAACTAAACCAAACGTTTTAGGGCCTATTATAGTTAAAAAGGTAGGTACTTTCTTAGCATCCGGAATGGAATTTGCCTCGAAAAACAACCTCACCCTAGTGGCATAAGCTTCGAAGTCCTCCCCATTGTCTTCGTAGGGGCTTATATGGCCAATCACCGACATGCTAGAGCAAACCGAATTAGACCAACTCACGTGAAGTAGGTTAGGTTAGGTTTAAATTTGGTCTAGTTACTGAATAGTGAATTTTATTAGAGTTAGGGCTGAATAGTGAATTGTATTAGAGTTAGGGCTGAGTAAGAATTAGTTTTAGAGGTAGGGCTGAGTAGGAATTAGTTTTAGAGTTAGGGCTGAGTAGGAATTAGTTTTAGAATTAGGGCGGCGGGACCTACGCTATAGTACGGTAGCTTCCCCACACAAACAAACCAAATCGGACGACCCACTAGTCTGCATCCAATTTTCCAAACAACCACTTGAACCCAATAAGCCAAATTAACCCAATAAGCCAAATTAACCCAATGAGCCAAATTTAACCCAATGAACAAAATTTAACCAAATGAGCCAAATCCCATCCTCGTCGCCAAATGTGATAGCGTGGGGTAGACACCCCAGTTAGGTTACTTAGGTTCTAGCAAACAATCAAAAGCACTTACCGGTGCGTTGAATTAGGTATTCCTTGAAGCCTACCGTTTTTCTCCTGTGTCCCACAACAGCCTACCTAACTCTCTCTTACATTACCAATTTAGAAGCTATAGACATTACCCCTAACTATACTTAAGTACGAACAACTTCCTACACGATTTGTTACCTTAGATTCATCACCTAATTTTACTCAGCACCAAAGATTAGGTCAGATAGGAAAAAACATGTCTAGGCCAGACCAAAGCAATACGAACAGCCCGTTGGTTCGTTTATGGCTTCGTCTTGCCATTCAGCTTAGATTTAGTGATATTTACTCTTTAGTGACTTTTAGACTATATACATATATATACATACACGTCACCTCAACAGTCTTCATGCAGTTAACCATGTGAGCAAACTTCTGCAGTCTCCTACAATGCAGTTTGATGTGGCAGTCAACCTCACAAAAACAAAAGACTCACTCACCAGCTACAGAAACACAGGTTTTGTTGCAGCACAAGTCGTAGCCAGGGACATATGTGAGGAAATGAATGTGGAGGCTGTGCTGAAGGAGAAGAGGCTCAGATCCACAAAAAAGCACTTTGCTTACGAAGCTCCTGACGAACCATTTACAGAAGCCTTAAAGAGGCTGGAAGTCAAATTTTTCAATGTGGTGGTGGATTGTGCCATCGGGTCAATAAATGAGAGATTCAAAACATTAGATGATGTGAGGGACATATTTGGGGTTCTCCTAAACTTCACCACAATGAACAAGGAAGACTCGTCCTGCAAGTGTGTAAAGCTCTCTAAGATACTGAGCTCTGGAGCTGACTCTGACATTGATGGAAGAGAACTGGCCCTCGAAATTAAGAACTTGCCGACTTTACCTTCACACAACATGACTGCATTGGAGCTTCTCTCCTTCATTCATCAGAAACAACTGGAGGAACTATACCCCAATCTCTGGGTTGCACTAAGAATTGCCTGCACTCTACCTGTGACACTAGCGTCAGCCGAGAGGAGCTTCTCTAAGATGAAGCTAATCAAGAACTACCTCAGATCATCAATGGGTCAGGATCGCCTCAGTGGCTTTGGCATCATAAGTATCAACCAGGACGTTGGCAGGGAGATTTCATATGATGATGTTATTGATGATTTCGCCCAGAAAAATCTAGGAGGCAAAAATTTTGAAGATACAAACTGTTCTGCATAACTGTTAGCTATTACACGATTGTATCGTAGTTAGTAATTGTTTGGTAGTTGATAATTGCATTATTTTTTTATACATAGTTCTGTGTCATTTATTCTAAATAATGTATAAGCTAATTTTCAGGAATTTCATGAAGAGTATTTTTTCTGTTTCTTCTGAAAGTACGTATTTGTTTTTTGGACATAAATGTTTCATTAAATTGTTTCATAATTGTTTTTTATTAACACAGCCATTTTTTGTATGTGTGTGCTGAGGTGATGTAGTAAGGCGTGAGTTGGTGGATGG
>JAJOZX010002929.1:0-90000 GCA_023014485.1 Bathynomus jamesi
AGACATGGTAGATTACAGGAAATTATTCTCATTTAATACCAATCCAACGAGAAATAATGGTTTTAAATTGGAACTGAAAACATTTACTACCTCCATCGTGGTAATTTCTTCTCCTATAAAATAGTTAATATCTGAAACGAACTTCCCTCGGAGGTTGTTTCAAGCCAAAGTATAAACATATTTAAAAATAGTCTGGACAAAGTTCTGAATACACTTAGGGTTTAAGACTGTTCTCAAATATAATATAATTTTAGAAAATACTATTATAACGTAACCCTGCGGGAGTTTGTTTAATCATTTTCACCTACACTTAATTTCCCCCCAACTTTGATTGTGCCTCACATAGCATGATCAACCATTGTACAACGCATTATTTTATCACTTGCCTCATAAACACATCTAAGTGGGAGACTTTTGAAATAGCCGTGGCAACAACGGGTGATCATCCACGAAACACTTTTATTCTCCATAAGGGACAAGTACATGGGGATAGATTATAGCACTTGCTGCATAAACACATTTCACGGCGGGAGACCCAAGTTGAAATTCGGCGACATTCAGAGTTGGCAGACACACACACACAAGACAGACATCCAGTTACAGAAAACACGCTCACAAACTTGCATGCTTTGTTAATATATCTATGAAAAGAATAGAAAAATATTTTGTAGAAACACATAATTTCATAATAAAAACTTTAAAAAAATACATGGCATGGATTAGGTGAGGTATAGTTACATTTCTGCCAACACAATTTTTTTTCTTTTGGTTGGCTGGTTGCACGTGACGGGTGAAGGCATGGTGTGAAAAATCTGATTTCTGTTCTTAATTCCTCTTTCCATATGTTCGAGGTTTTTGTGACGATACCAAGTGATTGCTGTGCGATCGGCACAAGTATATTATTGGTTAGGTTATACAGCGGTGCTATTTAGTGTACGTGCATGGCGTAATTGTAGAGCTAGCCAGGGCCTATTTTAGTGTGTAGTATTGCACACTTTGTGCAGTATTGATTTAAAAGTGTGCAGTATTAGATTTCAAAATGTGCAGTATTGACACGCTAGCTTATCAGAAGTAAAGAACAATCTTTAGATAACTCATTAACATTATATATTTTAAAATAAATGTTAGGTTAAGTATCGCACTAACAAATAACAAAATAGTTATAACAGTATAATAATAAAATAATACTAGGTATAATAATTTTTGGTTTTCATTTGAATTTTATCTTTTTAGGATGGAACAGCAAGCTGTACACTGTTCATCTGTAACCGAAAAACATCCGGCACCCAGTGCAATGCAACAAAATACAGCAACAAAGAAAAATAAGATTACAGACTTTCTGATGAGACGCTCAGTTACAGATGATGGCCGAAGCAAAGAAACTGATAGTTTTTCTACTACTGTGTCAGGCAAAAATGCTGAGCAAGTTCCGGTTGTGAATATAGAAATAGCCCAACCGTCAACTCCAATTTCTGATGATCTGTGTTTGAGTTCAAGCTCTGCATCTGCTTCCAAAGGAAATGAATCATCTTTAAAAAATTCTACCAATTTGAGCAAAAACAATGCTTTTGTATATTTTAAAAGATCTGGCGAATCAAAAGAGAAATTATGTCCGGTGTCAGATATGTTTGAAACAAGAGGCAGTCATCAAGTATTCGGTAAATCAAAAAGAATACCAGCAATCTGTACTGAGGAGGGAACTGTTCCACGCCAAGAAATTCTTCGCAAACATCTGGAAAGTGAAATGCATGCCAATGCTGTTGATGCTAAAAAGATAATTAAGATGCTGAAAAGATTAATTATTTTGAAGTCCTATTTTTCTAACAAATAAAGTGCTTGATTTTTTTAAATTGTTGTTTTTGAAATATTTTTGGGTGGTAATATCTTCCAATATCATTAGTTCCTAGCATGGCTGTAGGTCCTGTGGGGCTGGGGGTCCGGGGATCAAGACTCCCAATAATTCAAGTAGAGGGTCCTACCATACATGGGACCCCGAAAATAATTAAGAATTCTGTTACTGAGTAGTCTCAGATTGCATCTAAGCGCACCTTTTTGTGAAAAGTTTCCCGGGCCCTCGGCGGACCGCGGACCACGGCCTACAACCAGTGGTGGGCACGCGCAACGATTTTTGTAGCGCCGCAGCCACAACCGCAACTCTGCTGAAATAGTTGCGCCGCACGCGCAAGCGCAACCCTTTTCAAAAAGTTGCGCCGCAAGCGCAACCGCAACGCGCAACTTTTGAAAAATAAATAAAATAATATTAAAATAAAAAGCCTTTTTACAAGTTAAACAAAATATATCTGATACAGAAAAAGATAATATCAATATTTTATTACAATATATAATAAATGCAAAAAAATCACTACATAAGAGCCAGGTTCCCCTTCATGAACACCAGCATCTCAAAGTGTGGATCGGAGAGTCCAGCCCGTTTTGGCTTCAGAACATCCTTCCCCAAAGAGAACAGACGTTCTACAGCCGCACTTGAGGGAATGGGTGTGTTATACTGCACAAAGAGGTCTGTCAGTTCCTTGCAAGTGAACACGTTCCTCGCGATATTTTTCTCCGGCCTCTGGTCCAGGAGACTGTTCACCAGCATTGTGCTCTCCTTCTTCTGTTTGCTGATTACTCCTGTGTCGTACAGCTGCTCGAGGAAGTCCCCTTTGTCTGCCGCTTCCGCATCACTGCTACTGCTGCTGAACTCTTCATCCTTCCTGGCCCTGTCCACCAACGACACAACTTTGCTGGTGACCGTCCTCCTCAACTCCTCCGGGTCTCTTCCTGGCACCAGCTCTGGCCATCTTGACAGCTTAAACTGCGGGTTGAAGGCCACAGACACCACAAAACGATCCATAATACTAGTCAGGGTTGTGGAGTCGGAGTCGGAGTCGTGGAGTCGCACGTTTCAGGGCGGAGTCGAGTCGGAGTCGGAGTCGGTAAAAAACTTCCGACTCCGACTCCAATTTCTGTGTCCTGTGTTACCCTTAATTTCTAAATCCTAAATACTAACATTTAGGTTATTTAGTTTTTTTGGTCAATAAACCTTATTCATTGATAGCCCCTAGATTAAGATTTTTAATATTTTTTGTTTACATTTTCAGAATATACAATTAATATTTATTTAAATATAAAATATAAAATAAAAAATTTCACACTTAGTGTGGTGGTGATGAAATGTCTTATTATTATGATAATTATAGAGTGAAACACTAGAGGAGTCGGAGTCGTATATTTAAAATGTGAGGAGTCGGAGTCGGATTTTTAGATTTTTTGCAATGTGTGGAGTCGGAGTCGGAGTCGGAGTCGAATTTTTACAATGTGTGGAGTCGGAGTCGGAGTCGGAAAATTTTGGACCGACTCCACAACCCTGATACTAGTACTAGTACTAGTACTAAAAAGTAAAAAGAAACGAAAACAACAGAAAGTCAGACAGTGATACTGGCGCATTGAGAATGTGACTGAATGTAAACAATTGAAGTGCAGTGTTGCCAGATAAAAATATTTAAGTTACATTCGCTTGGGTTATTTTTACAGAGAAGTAATATTAAATGTTGCGCGTTGCGCGCTAATCTTGAAACTGCATATATAAGTTGCGCCGCAAACAATTCCGCAACTCTCTGTAAAAATGTGCGGCGCAAGCGTAACCAAAAATGTTGCGCCGCAAGTTGCGCTGCAACTTTTTGCGGCGCAACTGCCCACCTTTGCCTACAACCATTTGCCTCCCTCGCTTGCAGTGTGTGCACTATTGAAAATTTCTTAAAACAGGCCCTGGAGCTACCTTATATATTCTCCTCTTTCCTGTAAAATTTCCTCAGTTACTTTTCCAGAGTCAAGGTATTTTTTCAACCTTTTTCCGTACAGAGGCGTGGAGGAAGCGGAGGGTGGAGAGAAAGCCTTATGAGTTTCTATCCACTTCTCTACTACTGCTAGAATAGTTAAAAATTGAACAGTTTAATAACAGGAACTCCCCGACTGGAGTTCTCTCTCTCTCTCTCTCTCTCTCTCTCTCTCTCTATATATATATATATATATATATATATATATATATATATATATATATATATGTGTGTGTGTGTGTGTGTGTGTGTGTGTGTGTGTAAATAACACAAAAGTGGGCGTAGATGTCTTCAAGAGCCACCTGGATGATTGGCTCAGGAAGACATACCAGATGACCCAGGTATGCCTTCATACGCTAAATACAAAGTTCATGAGAGTAATTCTTTCTTGTACTAGGCAACAACTGCAAGTGAGACTTAAAGCTTGGCTTGTGAAACTTTGATAATATATATATATATATATATAATAATAATAATAATAATAATAATAAATAATGAGAACAAGTTAAAAGGTAAATATGGCAATGACCTCAGACCCTAATTAAAAGAAAGGAAAGACAGGATTTATATCTCTATTAGGAGCAGGTGTATATTTCAATAATTACGAAATGGTAACTGTTCACAAAGGAGAGTGGAATTTAATTTTTATATAGAGAAAAAATTTTCTCTCGCTCATTTTTTTTTTATTGATAGAATTTCTTTACCAAACTATAATTCAATCGTGTTACAACGTCCAGTATATGGATTTTAACTGTAGTTTTTACTTGAAACATTCTCAACTTTCGAGTATATATATATATATATATATATATATATATATATATACACACACCACATATTGTTCTGTTTAACGGGGACGTATATGGAAGGGGTTAGGGGGTCTGAATGCCTTTATGGCGCCCCTGAGGAATATTGCGAATGCGTTCCACGCACGAAGTCTCAAAATCACGCAATTGCTCAGACATGAAAACCTCATCATGAAAATGGAGAGTTGAAATATTTCGTGAGGAAAACTAAAGTAATCTATTAAACTTCCTTTTTGTTGTGTGAGCTTTGCATATGTGCACACTGTGTATAGACGTACAATGTGTATGGATGTACACGTTATACAGTACAACCATGTCTCTCGCTCGCTCTTTGATTCGAAATAGGGAAGAATGAAGTTATTTGTAATTTTTATGTTATATCAATCTATGCATTCTTTAAATTCATGACGAAAAGTCTTAAAATTTTCTATGATTTTCAATTTTATTTCGTATTTTATGGCAAATTTCTGGTGAGAACCAAATGAAAGCGGTATCTGAATTCTTTCCAATTAAGAATGATGATAATCTACAGATCTACAGAAGCTAAGGCTAACAAAGACCCTAGGATCCACTCTAAGGTTAGCCCGAGAGAAAGAAGAGAGTAGAGGGATAAAAGAAGAGAATAGGGAGTTAAAAGAAGAGAATAAGGGGTTAAGTAAGTAGCAAAACCTATTATTCGTGGGTTAACATTCATTCAGAAAAAGAGAGAGAAAGACTTACCATCATCATCCGCCGGCCGCTGCCGACAAGTCGGAAAAAAATAGTCGAAGAGAATAAGAAAGGGGTGAGGATGAAAAGAAGTAAAATACGAACGCTTACAAACCATGCAAACACAGTCTTAACTCAAAGAAACACTGTCATACCATGCAAACTACAAACATGCAAGTAAAGAGAGGATGAGAAAAGAACAAAAAGAAGTATGAAGAGTACAACAAAAAGTGGGTTAGTTTACATCTAAGTTCGTGTTAGTCTAATTTTTTATTTTTAATAATATAAATTTGACGCTGGCATATGACATGCTGGCATATCACAAGCTGGCATCAATCGTCAACAGACTCAAACCTCGACTATCAGCCCCAGGAGCTCCTGTTGCTAATTGTTTCATTATTTTAAGCGACCTTAATATTTTAAAATGCCTATCCAAACGGTTTTTAAACATATTAACGCTGGTAGAGTTCACGACGGACGCGGGAAGATTATTCCATTTATCAATTACTTTAAACGTAAAAAAGTTTTTAGCGATGTTAGTAACGAAACGTCTACCACGTAATTTAAATCCGTTACTACGAGTATTGCTATTATCGAAAATGAACAATTTGTCAAAATTTACGTTATCGATTTTATTAACGATTTTGAAAACTTCAATAAGCTCCCCCCTTAATCTCCTAGTTTCGAGTGAATACAAGTCTAACTCTTTAATCCTATCTTCGTAAGACTTGTTGCGTAGTGACGGAATTAGATTCGTGGCGTGTCGCTGAACCGTTTTCAACCTATCAATATCCTCACGCAAATACGGGCACCAAAACTGAACAGCATATTCTAAGTGAGGCCTGATTAGGGACTTGTAAAGAGACAATATAATATTCGATTTAAATTCGAAATTAGGCGCTATGAAGCCTAACATCCTATTAGCTTTTGCGCAAGACTTCAGGCACTGGTTCCTAACTTTTAAATCCTTAGATACGCGTATGCCTAAATCTACTGCCTCGTTAACGCTCGCTAACTGTCTGTCGTCCATCGTGTACGTGTAATTATTGTTACGAGAACCTATATCCAAAACTTTACATTTCTACGTTAAAGTACATCTGCCACTGATCCGTCCATTCCATAATCCTATTTACATCGTCTTAGAGCCTATTTCTATCGTCCACGTTAAGGACTTTACCGCCTATTTTAGTATCGTCCTCGAATTTTGACACGTTACTGGTCAGACCTACATCTATTTCGTTAAAGTAGATTACGAATAGCAATGGGCCTAACACTGAACCCTGAGGGACACCGCTACCTACATCTAACCACCCCGATTCCCTACCATTAACAACGACCCTCTGTTTCCTGGTACGAAGCCATTCCTCTAACCAGTTAGCTACCTGACTGTGTATACCGTGCGCATTAACCTTCGCAATTAATCTTCTATGCGGAACTGTATCGAACGCTTTTTTAAAGTCTAAATAAATAACGTCAGCCGCTCTATGCCTATCGTGTTCGCGCACTATTTCGTTATAAAACTCTAACAAATTAGTTAAACAAGATCTATGGCGTCGAAACCCATGCTGACTACTATTAATCAAATCGCGACTTTCTAAGTGATCGACGATACGATCCCTAACTACGGATTCCAAAAGTTTACCGACAATTGACGTTAAGCTAATAGGCCTATAATTGCTAGCTACTGTGCGGTCACCTTTTTTAAAAGTGGGCGTAACGTTAGCTAATTTGAAGTCTTCAGGAATAATTCCTGCTTCCAGTGACTTATTAAAAATTTTTGTTAATGGGCCTACGATAACGTCTTTCAAATCTTACAAATGTCTAGAATAAAGTGCGTCAGGGCCTGGAGCCTTGCTAACTTTTAGCTTATTGATATAATGCGCAATCTCACCCTTGTAAACAGTTATTTCATTCAAAATAGTCTCGCTACTAAATGGAACGATATCGTCCACGTCGGAGATATTATTTACGTCTTCTACGGTAAAAACTGTCGCGGAAAAGTTGTTAAAAATATCCGCCATCGCCTGAGCTTCGGAAGCCAAAGCGCCGTTAGCGTCCACTAGAGGGTTTATGCTATATTTTATTGGCTAACGATTATTGACGTAGTCAAAAAACTTTTTCAGATTATGTTTACTATCCGCAGCTACAAGTATCTCTAAATTACGCTTAGCATTCCTAACAGATCTTTTAACCTGACGTCTAAGCTCGATATATCTATTAAAGTTAGCTACCGTGCCATTGCGTTTATTAAGTCTATACGCTCTGTTATTCTCGTTTATAAACTCGCCTATTTCCATCGTCCACCACTTGAGTCTACCATGATTTCTAGTGCGCTTGCGCCTACGCGGAATAAACTCTTTCGATATTCAAAAACTTTCTTTAAACGCCTCCCAATGAAAATTTGCGTCATTACCCATAAATAAATTATCTCAGTCCACTAATCTCATCCTGTCCGCAAAACTATCAAAATTAGCCAACGAAAATCAGGGATTTTTATTACGTTACTATCCTTACTGTTTTCTATCAATAGCTTAAACCTAATAATAATGATGATGATGATCATGATCTACAGATCTGCAGAAGCTAAGGCTAACAAAAACACTAAGATCCACTCTAAGGTTAGCCCAAGAGAAAGAAGAGAGTAGGGAGTTAAAAGAAGAGAATAAGGGGTTAAGTAAGTAGCAAAACCTATCATTCGTGGGTTAACATTCATTCAGAAAGAGAGAGAGAAAGACTTACCATCATCATCCGCCGGCCACTGCCGACAAGTCGGAAAAATAGTCGAAGAGAATAGGAAAGGGGTGAAAGATGAAAAGAAGTAAAATAAGAACGCTTACAAACCATGCAAACACAGTCTTAACTCAAACACTGTCATACCATGCAAACTACAGACATGCAAGTAAAGAGAAGATAAGAAAAAAACAACAAAAAAACAAGTATGAAGAGTATAACAAAAAGTGGGTTAGTTTACGCTACGAGCTACATCTAAGTTCGTATTAGTCTAATTTTTTTTAATATAATTTTATTGCTGGCATATCACACACTGGCATGTCACAAGCTGGCATTAATCGTCAACAGACTTAAACCTCGACTACTACCCCCAGAGCTCCTGTTGCTAATTGTTTTATTATTTTAAACGACGTTAATATTTTTAAAATGCCTATCCAAACGGTTTTTAAACATATTAACGCTGGTAGAGTTCACGACGGACGCGGGAAGATTATTCCATTTATCAATTACTTTAAACGTAAACAAATTTTTAGCGATGTTAGTAATGAAACGTCTACCACATAATTTAAATCCGTTACTACAAGTATTGCTATTATCAAAAATGAACAGTTTGTCAAAATTTACATTATCGATTTTATTAACGATTTTGAAAACTTCAATAAGCTTCCCCTTAATCTCCTAGTTTCGGGTGAATACAAGTCTAACTCTTTAATTCTATCTTCGTAAGACTTGTTGCGTAGTGACGGAATTAGTTTCGTGGCATGTCGCAGAACCCTTTCCAACCTATCAATATCCTCACGCAAATACTGGCACCAAAACTGAACGGCATATTCTAAGTGAGGCCTGACTAGGGAATTGTGAAGGGACAATATAATATTCTTCGATTTAAATTCGAAATTAGGCGCTATGAAGCCTAACATCCTATTAGCTTTTGTGCAAGACTCCAGGCACTAGTTCCTAACTTTTAAATCCTTGGATACGCATACGCCTAAATCTACTTCCTCGTCAACGCTCGCTAACTGTCTATCGTCCATCGTGTAAGTGTTGTTACGAGAACCTATATCCAAAACTTTACATTTGTCTACGTTAAATTGCATCTGCCACTTATCCGTCCATTCCATGATCCTATTTACATCGTCTTGGAACCTATTTCTATCGTCCACGTTAAGAACTTTATCGCCTATTTTAGTATCGTCCACGAATTTTGACACGTTACTGGTCAAGCCTACATCTATGTCGTTAATGTAGATTACGAATAGCAATGGGCCTAACACTGAACCCTGAGGGACACCGCTACCTACATCCAACCACCCCGATTCCCTACCATTAACAACGACCCTCTGTTTCCTGGCACGAAGTCATCCCTCTAACCAGTTAGCTACCTGACCGCGTATACCGTGCGCATTAACCTTCGCAATTAATCTTCTATGCGGAACTGTATCGAACGCTTCTTTAAAGTCTAAATAAATAACGTCAGCCGCTCTATGCCTATCGTATTCGCGCACTATTTCGTTATAAAACTCTAACAAATTAGTTAAACAAGATTTATGGCGTCGAAACCCATGCTGACTACTATTAATCAAATCGCGACTTTCTAAGTGATCGACGATACGATCTCTAACTACGGATTCCAAAAGTTTACCGACAATTGACGTTAAGCTAATAGGCCTATAATTGCTAGATACTGTGCGGTCGCCTTTTTTAAAAATGGGTGTAACGTTAGCTAATTTGAAGTCTTCAGGAATAATCCCTGCTTCCAGTGACTTATTAAAAATTTTTGTTAATGGACCTACGATAACGTCTTTCAAATCTTACAAATGTCTAGGATAAAGGCGTCAGGGCCTGGAGCCTTGCTAACTTTTAGCTTATCGATATAATGCGAAATCTCACCCTCGTAAACAGTTATTTCATGATGATCATGATCATAAGGAGGAGGAGGAGGAGGAGGAGGAGGAGGAAGAAGAACGTGAAAAGAATGAGGGAAAGCGTGTTGAAGCATAGTTATCGACAGCAGTTTGTTTTTTAATAATTGCGCCAGTTCCTCGTAACCTTTAAATATTTTTGCGCCACCGCAATTTTCCATATATTGCCGACTTTACTTATAGACCAAATACCTTAATCAACATATAGATCACTGTTGATTGAAGATCATAATGTATGGAAATTTCGTGATAAGATAAAGCTGAAATTTGAGATATTTATCTCAAAGTTGCATTTGAAATTTGAAAACCTGCTCAGTTCGCAATATGTTAGTCGCGTCGATTTACTTTCCTATATTCTGCCCGAATTGTTCATTCTGACGAAGGTCAAGCTTTTCACTCCACCTTAGATCTACAGTTTAACGTGGAATCCGAACCATGCCCCATCAGCAACACAGCGTTTTAACCACTAGGCTACCCAGGGTACCCATTTATCTACCAACCACTTTCTTTATTGTGTGGAAGAATGAACAGCTGGGTTTTGCTGCGCGCAGCCTGCCGTCACCGGGTCTCATCCCGGGGCCGATGGGTTTGTAGTCAGTGACGCTAACCACTACACGCATTATATATATATATATATATATATATATATATATATATATATACATTGTATAATCCGAGCGATATATACAGTTAATATCTGGCGTACTTAAGATGTTAATGTTATTATTTGTGCGACTTATCATGTATTTCTTTATTATTAGATAATGAAGCTGCTGTCTGCATATTAGGATTACTTTTATACATGCTTCCTCCCTTGGCCCCTCCTTCCTTCAGAAAAAAATATGATATATATTTTTTTTTTTCGGGAAAAAAAGTTCTACTATCAACATCTCCCGACGGACTCAACGAACAAAGGAAAAAGTTTAAATGACAATAGGAATAAAAATAACAATAGGAACAACAATAGGAACACAATAAGCGAACAAGAAAATTTTTTCAACATCGCTGACACGTTACGGATGCTAAATGTCATCCACATGCAGTTGACACAGCTGGAAACCCCCAAGTCAAATCGCTACCGGGCAAGAAGCTACCAATACAAGTAGTGTTCCGTTAGTTGTGATAGGCATGATCTTGAGAGAATCCATGTTGGTTATCATTTAATTTTTTCTGAGTTTCCAAAAAATTCATAGATTTTTCCTCTTAACTATTCTTTCAAATATTTTGGTGAGATGAGATATAAGCGACACTGGCCTACACTTTTTAGCCTCGGATCGATTCCCTTTTTTATATATATATATATATATATATATATATATATATATATATGATAGAACTCAGAATGATCCCCTGAGGTTTTTTATGATACATGCAGACCGTGTATGGAACAAGGAACTCTTCTGGGAAAATTAAATTCACTATACTCCGAATAAGTAATGGTAAACGACAAACACTATAGTTTTTTCTTTTCATGATGTTAGCCCGACGTGGGCAACGGGTCACTGGCAAAGAGGTCCCAAACAATAAAGTATATCATAGCTTTCCTCACCAGCTATCTGCCAAGCAGATAAGATCCAGCTTTGAACAGGATCAAGGGTTTAAAGCAGCCTAGCCCCACTATATTTAGAACCTCAATATAAGCAAAAGATTCGTTGCATTCACGTCGGATTGAATGCTTCAAAGAAAAAGGGGTACCTATTGTTTTTTAATCACAAACCAAAACTTAAACCTCAACTGACAGAATTGAGCGTCCATTTTTGTGGGCGCTCAATTCTGCCAGTTGAGGTTTAAGTTTTGTGTTTTGACTAAAAATACAATAGTTACCCCTTTTTCTTTGATGTATTCAATCCGACGTGAAAGCAACGAGTCTTTTGCTTATATTGAGGTTCTAAATATAGTAGGGCTAGGCTGCTTTAAACCCTTGATCCTGTCCCAAAACTGGATCTTATCTGCTTGGCAGATAGCTGGTGAGGAAAGCTATGATATACTTTATTGTTTGGGGCCTCTTTGCCAGTGACCCGTTGCCCACGTCGGGCTAACATCATGAAAAGAAAAACTATAGTGTTTGTCGTTTACCATTACTTATTCGGACCAGAGTGAATTTAATTTTCCCAGAAGAGTTCCTTGTTCCATGCATGGTCTGTGTGTATCATAAAAAACCTCAGGGGATCATTCTGAGTTCTATGATATATATATATATATATATATATATATATATATATATATATATATATATATATATATATATATATATATATATATATATAAAGAAGGGAATCGATCCGAGTCTAAAAAGTCAGTGTCGCTTATATCTCATCTCACCAAAATATTTGAAAGAATAGTTAAGAGGAAAAATCTATGAATTTTTTGGAAACTCAGAAAAAATTAAATGATAACCAACATGGATTCCTCTCAAGATCATGCCTATCACAACTAATGGAACACTATAACAACATTGATGCATTCGAAAACATTGAAAACTATGATGATATACACAGACTTTGCCAAGGCGTTCGACAAGTGTGACCATGGAATCATGGAACATAAATTGAAATATATGGGAATTGCAGAAAAAGTCGAAAAATGGCTATATAAGTTCCTTAGTGAACGGCAGCAAGTCGTTACAGTTTAAGGAATATCTTCAGCAGAGTCAGAGGTCTGTAGCTCAGTCCCACAAAGAACCGTATTACCTCCATTACCATTCGTAATCATGCTGATATAAATGAGGAAGTTACCAATGATGACACAGCAACATCCTTTGCTGATGACACCAAAATTAGTAGAAAAATAAGAAACCCAGAGGATATAGGATTTCTGCAACCAGATATGAACAGAACCTACAATTGGTCTGAAGGTAATAATTTAAAATTTAACACTGAGAAATTTCAACTATGAAGGTACGGAAGAAGGAAGGACATAAAATCCATGAAATACTTTACCCCAAATGGACAGGAAATTCAGAGAAACTCCAAAGCAAAAGATTTAGGAATTACTGTATAATGAGTGATGACGCGAAATTGAAACCCAAAATAAGATAGCGTAAACAAAGCAAAAAGAATAACTGGACAGATATTTAGAACCTTTAAAAGAAGGCACAAGAACATAATGATTCCTTTGTTGAAAACACTGATCATATCCAAGTTGGAGTATTGCTTAAGTCTTAGCATCCCCATAAAAAAAAATATTAGTCAACTAGGAGGGATTGAGAGAAGCTTCACAGTTAAGATCAATGGATACAAAACTAAATTACTGGGAAAGGTTACGTGATTTACAAGTAAATTTATATTCTCTGGAAAGATGAAGAGAGAGGTACACCATTATTTACACGTGGGTAATAATGGAGGAACTAGTTCCTAATCTTATTTTGAGTCCTATAACCACTCAAAACAAGAGTGGAGAGTAGGAAAGAAAGAATATGTCGTGTTCCCAAACTAAAGGCTAGAGAGGGAACATCCTCAACCCTGAAAGAAAATAGCTTTGTTGTAAGAGGGCCAAGACTGTTCTAAAAGCTGCCCGAGGAACTACAGTCTACAGAACACGAGTAGTGTAATGGTGGAAATCTCCAAAAGAAGACTAGACGCCTGACTCAGAACAATTCTAGATGAGCCGGGAGTACCTGGTTATGTGAAGTGGAGAGCACAAAAAACCACCTCTCTACTTCAACACGCCAACTCAAGCCTGACCTCTGTGAAATGAAGAATCATCGCATGGAATACCTGAAAGGTAATTATGTCTTGTTTGTATATATCCCTGATAACGTTGTGAGAGATTCGCGCGTCTCGGAGACGGTTTACACGTTTGGTTCTCGACAATTAATTTATACTTTCTGAAACGATAAATAAGGTTGAATTATTAAATATCAAATTCTTCGGAGGTGTAGACTTTCTTTTAGCATAAATTACTCTAAAAGGTAAGTGAGAACTCACTTAGCAAGAATAAACTAGAATTGTGTAACTAATTATTTGAATTTGTTGCAAAACAATTGATAACCTAAAGAGTAAAAGAAAACATGTTAATTTTGAACTAACCTTCATATATATAACCACCCTGCAAAATAAAACATCTGAGAATTATGTATTCCATGCATTAAAACCAAGTTCACCCTCTCGTCTATTGTTAATTTCGCAGCCATGCCCTACCTAAAAGAAAAAAAATAATATAATCAACAGTCAAAATTCCTATTATGCGCGATTTTTGCGCCACCCTGTATATATATATATTTAAGTTGCCACCAAGACCTTAATATTTATTATCTTTGAAACGTCTATGAGGTTTCCAAAACCTCACTTTAGAGTAAAATTTGGAACTGCTTCACCCATAATTTCATGTAGTTCTTTTTAATGATAAATACGAGTATAGTTCGCATCGATGCAAAGACGAAGAAAAATGGTGGATAACGACAATTTCAACCATTTCAAGTCGGTGCTACTGTAGTATGCGGTCTACCTACGATTGGTTAGGTTTAATCATGATATTTTCGTTAAAACTAACGAAAATATCATGACTAAACCTAACCAATCGTCAAGGGCGATTGACAATGGGATGTAAACAAACAATTAGTAAACAAGATAAGAAGCTATAATTAAAAGGTAGACCGCCGAATCGTAGGTAGACCGCATACTACAGTAGCACC
Source organism: Bathynomus jamesi (assembly GCA_023014485.1). Lineage (NCBI taxonomy): Eukaryota > Metazoa > Arthropoda > Malacostraca > Isopoda > Cirolanidae > Bathynomus > Bathynomus jamesi. The sequence continues at coordinate 14,636 of JAJOZX010002929.1, forward strand.
TTCAAGTCTTTCAAAATGTTATTTTCTTATATTTTCTCTCTGAATATTGAATCTAAACTTAAATTAATTATACTTTAAATTTGAATTCATAGGTTTTTTTTTGGTTTTCTAAAAACTTTACCTTTAACGTCTGGCGTAAATGAAGTATGAAACACAAGTTTTTCAACATCCCGCGCGCATATTGTCCATATTATAATGAACAATAGATTTCATCTTAATTATATATTTGTGAAATAAATAATGTAATATGCATTTGATTACACACTTATTATTATTATTATTATTATTATAGTAGGTAAAGCTATTTTTTTTAAGCAAATAACTTATTTTAGAAATTTGATTCTAATCTACATTTTTTTTTGTGTGTGTGCATATTGGCCAGTAAGGAGAAGTTATGCGTTTCTCCACTCGTTCTGGTTTACATTTTGGAGACAAACGAAAGATGAAACGTGTATCTTACCACCCATCTTATGCTGGTGATAATATTAGTTGGCCTGAGCACTATGCTAGTTTCTGGCCCTCCTCATTGATTAACCCACCTCCCAAAACCAATCCCAACACAATGAGTTTGCCATAACTTGCTATGGGTGTATAACCACTCCCAATAGATAATGTCTATGTATAGTCGCTCTTCTTATGTAAGCCCTCAAAACCCCATTTATAATTCTAAGCTTCATTATTTATTTTGTTTAATACTCTGTAAAACTGTATTTAATTTACCTTTTGAAATGGCAGAAAGAGACTATATTTTCAATCTACTGTACGAATGGTTAGGCTTATATAAAAGTCTACTGTACGACCTTGTTTATTCTTAAAAACATTGTATTAATTCAGATCCTGTTCACGGCCGGACGTTCAATTTATGCGGACCATCTTCATAGAGGATATGAAAATACCCAATTTCGAAGTCGTTATACAAAAAGTTCCGTATTAAATATATGCATCTCGGTGGTGTAGTGGCAGACATGGGCAGTAATGTATTTGAAAATACTTAAATAGTATTTAAATACAAATGTATTTAAATACATGTATTTATAAATACTTTTTTGGAGAGTATATTTAATTACGTATTTAAATACTTCGAAAAAGTATTTAGTATTTGTAAATACCTGTTTTTAAATACATTTTTAAAATACTTTTTTTGTGAACTGTTCAATTTTGCGAGGATGTACAGTACTAACCACCCAGTATTTAACTGGTACCACAGAACACAGTAAAACATTTTTCAAGGTGCTTGTGCTTCCAGAAAGTTCCAGGCTCAGCAGGCTGGAACTTTCTGGAAGCACCTTGAAAAATGGAACTTCCAGCCTGCTCTAGTGGCGATTGTCACAGACTTACAGCTGCAGTGCGGCAGCCGGCAGTCTAGCCTGAGGCATCTTCATATTTGGTTGTGTAAAGTTCAGCGCTAACTGTGCAATTAGCCTTAGCCTATTGATCATATTAGATGAGGACAACATTTGTAACATGGCTGCAGCAAGTGGAAATAGTGGAAAAGAAGGTGGTAAAATAGAAGTTGTTGATGGTGGAAGCAGTGGCGGCTCGTCGTTAGGCACTGCGGAACTGCAGTACCCCTAAATATTTTATTTACAATTGAAATAATCAAGAACAATATAAGGATGAGCTCACTGAATAACTTTTTCAATAACTTTTGAAACTTTTATTCATTGCTCAATGCTCATCCTTTTATTTCAGTAATTATTTCAACCCATTCTTAGAGACAGCACCCCTACAATTTTTAGTCACGAGCCGCCACTGGGTGGAAGTGAAAATAAAAATAGCGAATCACACCTGCACCCACTTTTTTATGGAAACTATTTCCGAATAACTTCCAAAGATGGTAGTAAAATGAAGACTTTGTCTTTTGTGCCACAAAACAATTGCAGCATCTACTTCTGCGACTTTTCTATTTTATTTTACTCTAAGCTGATGTTAGTGATTTTATGTGCTTTTTGAAAAGTATCTAAATTGTATTTGAAATGTATTTAGTATTTAGATACTTTCTGAAAACCTGTATTTTATTTAGTATTTAATTACTTTTATTTTCAAGTAATGTATTTATTATTTAAATACATCGAAAGTATGATATTTACTGCCCATGTCTGTGTAGTGGTTAGCACCGTTAACTACAAATCCCCCCGGGTTCGATTCCCGGCGACGGCAGGCGGCGCGCAGCTCACCCACCTGTTCATTCTTCCATACATTAAAATTGGTTGATAGATGAATGGGTACCCTGGTTAGCCTAGTGGGGTAACCTAGTGGTTAAGACGCTGGGCTGCTGCTGCTGGTCAGGAGGTCGTGAGATCGAGTCCGGGGCGAGGGTTTCGTAATTTCTGACTATGCACCTGTGGTGGGTCGTAGTTCGGATTCCACGTTAAGTTGTAAGTCTAAGATGGAGCAACAAACTTGAACTTCGTCAGAATAAACAATTCGGGCGGAAGCAAAACCAAGGTTTACCAAGGTAGATATACAATAAGGTACGAGATTTTAAACTTCCACCAGATAAGTAATAAATTACGAGAGGCATTGAGGGGGGTCCTTCTTGAAGAAGTGTCTCGACAGGGGTAACTTTATTCTAGCCTAGTACCCAAATTCATTCTTATTCCAGTTCGACTTTTATCAACGTAAGTTCGACGTACCTCCAGTGTACGAGTATGACCGATTCGTAATAATTCCAATTCAACCTCGTTTCTAATCTAACCAAACCAAATTTGATCCAGCTCAATACTTTACTTAAACTAACCTTACCAAACCTGATGTAATCTAAATAACCTAGCATAGTATAGTTCGCCCTTATTCAGTATAAGTCACAGATTTTAGATAATTTTATTCCCCGGTACTTGTAGGTTATCTCCCCCCACACCAATTTTGACAGAATATTTTCGTTAAAACTAACGAAAATATCACGACTTAACCTAGCCAATTATCAAGGGCGTACAGTTGATCTATTAGTAAATAGTAAATACTATTCCAGAAACAAACAATGTTATAATTAATAATAATTGATCAACTGTACGCCCTTGATAATTGGTTAGGTTAAGTCGTGATAGTTTCCTTAGTTTTAACGAAAATATTTTGTCAAAATTGGTGGGGAGGAGATAACCTACAAGTACCTATTCCCCTCCTTTTAGTTTCATTCGATAATTTAAATTTAAATTGAAATTTACATTTAATTTACAATTAAATTTAAATGCCAATAATTACATTCTTATAATAATAATAATTTGATAATTAGAGTCGGTTATTGCAGACACGTCGGAAATTGTATTCCGTTTCCTTTAAACTCCTGTTGCAGAAACAGTAACAATGATGTAAATGAAGTTGGAACGTGGATCGAAATGTATTTGGTTTGAAACAAACTATCGTAACTGTCGTAAAACATGACTGCAATTACTTCACTTACAGAAAAGGTGAAGTCAATCTTCCTCAGGAAATTAAATGTCGATTCAGAGTAATTTAAAATTAATTACAGTTTTAATCCTATGAAGTTCATTGAAATACTTAAAAGCACATATTAAATAGACGTCATATATGCTATTTTAAGCATGCGTGCAGGACACCGTATGGAATATGTAATTATTATTATTACTAGTACAGTTCCCGCCGCTTCGCTGACGGTTAGACAGGCTAAACTACAAAAAAAGAACCCAGCCGTGAAAATTTTGAGCTTCACATTGTGTCAACGTTTCTGAATCTGGTATCTCCCAAAACCTCCTCACCCCCATTCATACAACTTGGGGGCTAACCCCCCCCATTACCCCCACCCCTCCCCATTACCCCACCCATCCCCCATTACCCCCCCCCCACCCTTCCCCCATTGCTAAACTACAGAAAAGAACACAGTCATGAAAATCTTGAGCTTCACATTGCCGCCCGTAATACAATTTCTGAATTTTGTTTACAATTTCTGAATTTTTTTCTCAATTTTTTCTCACAATTTCTGAAAGTGTGACGGACAGACGGACAGACAGACGGACATACGGACAGCTCTCTTATTATAGTGTAGATTATTATTATTATTATTATTATTATTAAAACAAATTATAATGGAAAATCGCCCATAAAATATTTGGATCACCTGAAGATCAGGGTCCCCAGCCTCAGTTATCAAATTATATTTTCGTTAAAACTAACGAAAATATCACGACTTAACCTAACCAATCGTCAGGGGCATACAGTTGACCTAACCGGGCATTCAATTTAATTTATTACTATATTTGGTACTATAAAGCAAAAAACAAGAATACATAGGGGCCCTGATCTTCAGGTGATCAAAATATTTATTCAGAAATAAAATAAAATAAGATAAATATGTAAATACAAAAATTCCATGAACATGATTACCATCAAGAACAAAGACGCCGCACTTCCTTTCATTGTTTTGATCGAGTGTTAGATATACCTTCCTTCTTCGGAGTGGCCACCGATATATATATATATATATATATATATGTGTGTGTGTGTGTGTGTGTGTGTGTGTGTGTGTGTTTGGGGATGAGTGGTTTGATTGGTATCGAGTGATTGAAATATTTGTACGCGTTTGTCGTCGTTGAAAGCGGTGATGGTGGGATCGATGCCCAGCAAATGGGACCATTTGGGACTGGATGGAATCCCGAAACGGTTTATGGCTTAATTACTCTCCCCGGATCGGAAGGACCTTTGCCATGGCTGCGGTGCGGCGGGTGATGCTCAACCACAAATAGCTTTCGCTGCCCCGTGCACCATTTTATATATATATATATATATATATATATATATATATATATCGGAATAAAAATAGGTACTGAAAACTAGATATGTATAAAACTCAGTGGAAACTGACGCATGCAAAAATGCAGTGTTTCACTGGACAATAAAATTGCACATTTTTGTGCATACACAGTTTGTAGCGGTGTAATGCTATAATATACACGGATAACAACATCAATAATACCACGTATAAATGCTAATTAACACATGTAGTTAACGCAAATTAAATCTTAAAATTTAATTCAAACTTCATAATAATGTAATAAATTAATTTCAATAATATTTAATGAAATGAGGAAAGGAAATTTTGGTTTTACTCCAGTTGTCAATTTCTGAAATATAATAATAATAATAATAATAATAATAATATAATAATAAATTATGTCAGCTTGAAGTTTAAAATGAGATTTTAGATTCTGTTAAACCTCCCAAAAGATTTGTTTACAGTTTATTTAAACGATAAAGAATGGTTTGCATATTTTCTATGGTTTCAGAATATATACTCATAATAAACTTTTTAGCCATTAAAATTTCGACCGAGCACGTCAATGACGATCCGCAAGAAACATTACAATTTACTTTGACTAATAAATATATATTTTATATTACAATTTAAAAAACTTGTTTGCAATCAAATGTTTGTTGAAGGAACGAAGAAAATTGCAATGTTAAGGATTTGAAGCTTCACGAAATCCTATTTCTTATATTAATAAGTAGATTTTTCTTTATAACTGATAACTCTTCATCGAATTTCAAGTTGTGTGTATATTTACTTTAGGAAATCTGAATTTTTCATACATTACGCACGGTTAGGTACATCATCAAATATAATAATGATTTTTTAAATATCTGACACTTTATTAAAGGGTTGTATTTCTTTTATTAATTGAAATAAAAGCACGAAATTTTTACTGTACGTTCTCTACACATGGAGAATTAGTTCTCTAGTGCGAAACACGCTCTATGTGATGTATGTGATGTCCTGTCAACTCATTAACGCTTTGCGCACGAACAACAAAATTTTGCAGTACTCTGGACAGAATGTCTGCTGAAATGTGAGAAATTTCTTGTTCAATTGATGCTTTCAGTCACGAAACCTCAACGTATCAGACACTGAAATCAAAGATTCACTTAACCATTTCGTTGGAGAAAAAAATTGGGCTTGTAAAAGTAAACGCGTCCAATAAAATGCTTTTTCGTGTTTTCAAGTTAAGTAAATTAAACAAGATGATCGATAAAACAAATTGAAATAAACTTGAAAGAACTTGTTTTATTTACCTCTGAGTTATTACACTACTACTACTACTACTACTACTACTACTACTACTACTAATAATAATAATAATAATAATTACATTCACATAATCAGTGGGAACTTTCATTTTATATATATATATATATATATATATATATATATATATATATATATATATATATATATATATATAACCTTACCTTACAACCTTACAAAGATTCCGCTCGATGATTTCTCACTTCGCGAAGGTCAAGCTTGTCGCCGATCCTCTCGAGTTGGCCTGGTGAAGTAGTGAGTTGGATTCTTGCGCTCTCCACCTCACATAGCCAGGTACGCCCGGCTCATCGGGGATTGTTCTGAGCCAGGCGTCTAGTCTTCTTTTGAAGATTTCCACTGCAACTCCCTTCGTGTTTCTTAGGTCTTTGGGCAACTGATTAAACAGTTTTGGTCCTCTCACTACAAAACTATTTTCTTTCAGGGTCTCGCCTTCAATTTGGGAATACGACACAGTCTACCGCTTCTACTTTCCATCGTTGTTTGGGGAGTTATGGGATTCAGAGTAAGATTAGGGACTAGTTTCTCCATTATTTTCCAAGTGTAAATAATGGTGTATCTCTCTCTTCTCCTTTCCAGTGAATATAAGTCTAGTTCTCGTAACCTTTCCCAGTAATTTAGTTCTTTGCACCCATTGATCTTGGCTGTGAAGCTTCTTTGGATCCCCTCCAGCTGTCTAATGTCTTCTTTTTTATATGGGGATGTAAGGACCGAGCAGTATTCCAATTTGGGTATTATCAGGGTTTTCAGTAGAGGAATCATTACATTTCTATCCCTTCGTTTAAAGGTTCTCAATATTTGACCCGTTATTCTCTTTGCTCTGTTTACTGCTATCTTATTTTGTGTTTCAAATTTCGCATCATCTGTCATTACAACCCCTAAATATTTTGCAGTGGAATTTCTCTGAATTTCCTGTCCATTTGGGGTATAATATTGCATGGACTTTAGGTCTTCTCTTTTTCCGTACCGTAATAGCTGAAATTTCTCGGTGTTAAACTTCATATTGTTGTCTTCAGTCCACTTGTAGATTTTGTTTATGTCGGTTTGTAGAGATCCTATGTCTTCTGGGTTTCTTATTTTTCTACTGATCTTTGTGTCATCCGCAAAGGATGTTACTGTGCTGTCTCTGGTAACGTCCTCATCTATGTCAGTTAGCATGATTATGAAGAGTAGTGGAGCTAATACTGTTCCTTGTGGTACCGAGCTGAGGACCTCTGATTCTGATGAAGATACTCTTTGTACTGTAACGACTTGCCGCCGCTCACTAAGGAAATTATATATCCATTTCCCTACTTTTCCTGTTATTCCCATATATTTCAGTTTATGTATTATGATTCCGTGGTCACACTTGTCGAACGCTTTAGCAAAGTCTGTGTATAGTACATCATAGTTTTCAGTACTTTCAAGTGAATCAATAATGTTGTTGTAGTGTTCCATTAGTTGTGATAGGCATGATCTGCCTGACCGAAACCCGTTTCGGTTATCATTGAATTTTTTCTGAGTTTCCAAAAAGTCATAGATTTTCTGTCTAACTATTCTTTCAAATATTTTAGTGAGATGAGATGTAAGCGACACTGGCCTATAGTTTTTGGCCTCGGATCGATCTCCTCCTTTATATATTGGGACTATGTTCGCGCTCTTCAGGATGCCCGGTATTTCTCCCGTGTCTAATGATCGTCTCCATATCCAGTATAGGGGCTCAGCGATTGCATTCTTGCAGTTTTTGATCAGTGTGGCATTCCATTTATCCGGTCCTGCCGCTGAGTGTGTTTTTAGTTTCCCTATAGCTTGTGTAATATCTTCCGTCGTAAAGTCGAAATCCGTTATACTTTCCCCTTGTGGTTCTTCTTCAAAGAACTCGTTTCTATCGCATATCAATTTGTCAGTTTTTGGGATACTGAAAGATGATTCATACTGAGCTTTTAATATTTCAGATACTTCTGTTAGATCATCAGATAAATCACTGTTCTCATTTTTTAATGGTCCGATAGTCGCATGGTTTTTCGACTTTCTTTTTGCGAAATTATAGAAGTACTTTGAGTTCGCCTTTATCGCTTCTATAGCGTCATCTTCTTTTTCTGTATGCTTCTCGATTAGTTCCTGTATGACGACATCGATACTTTGTAGTTTATCATTTAATATATTTCTGATGTTGTTATCTTTACAATTACTTAATTTTGCAGTCACTCTTTTTCTCTTTCGAAACAATGCCCTCTTTTGTCTTTCGAACCTGCTTCTCTTTCCTCTTTGTTGTATCTTTGGGACATGTTTTTCCACAATTTCTAACGTCGTCTCCTCTAACGTCATTAGCATCTCTTCCATTGTCTTGGCCTCGAAAATGGTTTTCCAATCTACTACTTCCATATTGGATGTCACATCTTCCCAGTTTATAGCTTTGGAGTGAAAATTAAAAATTTCGAATTTGCTTCTTTCTGTTGTGCGTGTTCTTTCCTTTCATGTTGCCTTTATATTAGTTGTTATTTCAATGATGTTGTGGTCTGATATCATAGTTGGGGATATTTCTACATTATCAATTAGATTACTGTTGTTTGTGAATACCAAATCTAGGCAGTTGTTTTTTTCTTGTGTTTTCTGTTATTTCTTGCGTTAACATAAATTCATCAGCTAAAGCTAGTAGCATTTTTACCTTCTCCTGGTCTTCTCGTGTGCCTCCCTTGTCCTGGTGTATACATATATTTTTTCCTATCCTTTTTTGTTTCATGAATGAGAAATTAAAATCACCACAGAGAAAAATATTTGGGGTTGGAGAGTGAAGATCTTTTATTAAATTTCTTACCTCGGTAATGGAATCTGAAAATTTTGAGGTGTAACGTGAAAAATATTTATGATGAATAAAACCACGAAGGAAAGGAAACACAAAATGGTGCTCAAGCGCTTTCGTCTAATGACATCCTCAGGAACACTGAAGTACATAAAAGGGTTACAGCCTATATATAGGTTACAGAAAAAAAAAAATATATATATATATATGCAATAAACGGAGAAGTAAAAATTAAAAATTAAAGGATTATCAGAGAGGCATACAGATTTGTAAGGAAAAAATATCGATTTTTAGCACAAGATCAAATGAATTATAAAAATACAAATTTATACTGGAAATCTGCCCGGGTTTTAACACTCTGCCTTTTATGGTTAAGTTTCGATATATGTAAAAATAAAATGAAAATTAAAAGTTAATAAAGTAGCATACAAGTTTACCAAAGATTAGCGTTCTACCCTTCTTATCTAAATCTGTTTTGAAGGAATTCAAAACAACAGGATCGAGTTGAAAAAGACCTTTGCTTATGTTGAAGTTATTTGAAAGTTGGATAATGGCAGACTCAAGAATATTTCTATTAACAATGTTGCTAGAGTGGAATAAAACTGAAGCATTATTCCAATCAATACAGTGGGATAACTCTGACAAATGGACAAAAAGGGCACTGGACAACTGTCCTGTTCTAACGGAATATTGATGCTGTTTTATACGGTGTGCAAATCCTTTCCCGTCTGACCTATATAAAAGGAATCACATTGTTTACAACCAATTTATAGATAATGCCTGAATTATTGGTAGGGCTATTTTTTACTATGATATTTTTCACAATATTGTTATATGAAAATACTACATTAATATCAAAAGTTTAAGTACATTAGCAATGCCTAAAAAGCCCGGGAAAAATGGAAGTACTAAAATATTTTTTGACAAAGTACGAGTGTTATTATTGACACGATAGAAAGTTCGTTTTGCCTTGTTGAGACAAGATTCCATAAACGCAGATGGATAACACAGATCACTTCCAATACCGTTGATTTTTCCAATTCGGCATCGATGTATTCCGGACTGGCGATCCTAAGGACGCGGAGAAACATTGATGAAAAAAATGGCCTTCTTAGTGGGGGTGTCATGTCCCGAGTAAAAGTGTACGTAGGACAAATTGTTTGTTGTTTTCCGATAGATACTAAACTTAAAACCTGGGCTTTCCCTATGTACCCGCACATCCAAAAATGGGATTGAATTGTCTTGTTCCACTTCTAAAGTAAACTTAATGGAGGGGACTTGATCATTTAACTGAAGGAGGAAGTTATCCAGGTCACGATTCATGGGCCAGATACACAAAATATCGTCGACGTACCGCAACCAAGGGATGCCAACCCCCAGGATTCTCGGAATGTAAGTAATTTCGAAAAACTCCATATAAATATTGGAGAGGAGGGTGATAAGGGGTTGCCCATGGCCATCCCAAAAACTTGTTGATAATACTCGTTATTGAAAGTGAATTTACAGTCTTTGATGCAAAGCTTAATAAGTTCCAAAACAATGTGTGAAGGTAGTGGCAGGTCATACTTATGTAATTCTTGGGAGAGAAAGTCAAGCATATCGTCAATCGGCACTTTTGTAAACAATGAACAAACGTCAAAACTGATCAATCTATCGTTAGTTTCAGTACGTGCATTATTCAATTTTTCAGTAAGATCCATGGAATTTTTTACATGTGAATCAGAGATAGTTCCGAGAATGGGGGACAAGACTTTGACAAGCCATTTGGAGAGTTTATAAGTAATAGAGCCCACCGAGCTAATAATAGGGCGCATAGGGTTGCCAGGTTTGTGGGTTTTAATAAGACCGTAAAGGTAGGGCAGAGAAGGTGAAGTGGACATGAAAAGCGGAATTAAGTCCTTATGATCTTTGAGAATGCGTTTCAAGCCACTATTAAATGATTTGATGACGTCATCCTGCGGGTTCTTCCTAAGTTTGCTGTATGTGGCGGGGTCCTGTAGAAGCTCGTTCATCTTTCCGATGTAGTCCACTTTGTCCATAATAACTATGGTGTTAGCCTTGTCTGCTTTAGTAATATGGAGCTCCCCATCTTTTTTAATTGTGAGAGGCTATTGCGAAAACGTTTAGGAAAGTTATCTTCGTAATTACTATTCGCCGCACTATAAACGAGGCCTTTAACTATGTTAAACAAATACTGAGGGAGATTACACTGTTTTTCAAAACACGCGAGACTGTAACAAATTTGTAAAGCCGAAGGTTTTTTAACAATAAAAAAGGACATACCATATCCAAGGGCACTTTTTGCATCGTCACTAATGTTTTTCGAAGAAAGGTTCAAAACACACTTTGAGCTTGCTTTTTTACTCCACTGACTATTTCGAATGAGACTTTTAATTTTTCGATCCATAATGTTACGAAGTGAAGTAGTTCTCCTACGCAACTCGTTGCAAATTTCATCAAACAAAGGTTGGATCCACGGTTGGGGAATAACGGTTACAAAATTATGTTTGGCGATGTTTAAATTTTTGAAGGCGGACCATTCATTTTGTCTGGTGACTTCAATATGTTTCTTTAAAATTAATCTGCTGAAGTTGTTGAACGGATGGTCGTCAATTTGTCTGAGGCGAATCGGAAGCAGGGATTTGGGAAGAACTTGCTCCTCTAGACAATTAGTAAGAAACTTTCGTCGGAAACGAATTGCATGCCCCTTCATTAATGTAGAAGAAAACACGGACACAAACGGAGACAAGAGAGGGAACAGCAAGCCGAAGGAACGCGTGGTGTTCATTATATGAAAATTATTTCACGAAAGTAACACGTGAAAAATATTTATGACACTCGGGACATGACACCCCCACTAAGAAGGCCATTTTTTCATCAATGTTTCTCCGCGCCCTGAGGATCGCCAGTCCGGAATACATCGATGCCGAATTGGAAAAAATCAACGGTATTGGAAGTGATCTGTGTCATCCATCTGCGTTTATGGAATCTTGTCTCAACAAGGCAAAACGAACTTTCTATCGTGTCAATAATAACACTCGTACTTTGTCAAAAAATATTTTAGTACTTCCATTTTTCCCGGGCTTTTAAGGCATTGCTAATGTACTTAAACTTTTGGATATTAATGTAGTATTTTTCATATAACAATATTGTGAAAAATATCATAGTAAAAAATAGCCCTACCAATAATTCAGGCATTATCTATAAAATTGGTTGTAAACAATGTGATTCCTTTTACATAGGTCAGACGGGAAAGGATTTGCACACACGTATAAAACAGCATCAATATTCCGTTAGAACAGGACAGTTGTCCAGTGCCCTTTTTGTCCATTTGTCAGAGTTAGCCCACTGTATTGATGGAATAATGCTTCAGTTTTATTCCATTCTAGCAACATTTTAATAGAAATATTCTTGAGTCTGCCATTATCCAACTTTCAAATAACTTCAACATAAGCAAAGGTCTTTTTCAACTCGATCCTGTTATTTTGAATTCCTTCCAAACAGATTTAGATAAGAAGGGTAGAACACTAAATCTTTGGTAAACTTGTCTGCTACTTTATTAACTTTTAATTTGCATTTTATTTTATATATATCGAAAACCTGACCATAGGCAGAGTGTTAAAAACCCGGGCAGTTTTCCAATATAAATTTGTATTTTTATAATCCATTTGATCTTGTGCTAAAAAATCGATATTTTTTCCTTACAAATCTGTATGCCTCTGATAATCCTTTAATTTTTAATTTTTACTTCTCCGTTTATTGCATATTATATATATATATATATTTATATATATATATATATAATATATATATTATATATATATATTATTTATTTATTTATTTTTTTATTTTTTATTTTTTTTTTTTTTTTCTGTAACCTCTATATAGGCTGTAACCCTTTTATGTACTTCAGTGTTCCTGAGGATGTCATTAGACGAAAGCGCTTGAGCACCATTTTGTGTTTCCTTCCTCGTGGTTTTATTCATCATATATATATATATATATATATATATATATATATATATATATATATATATATATTAATACTGAAACTTTCACTGATTACGTGAATGTAATTATTATTATTATTATTATTATATTATATAGTTCCATATCAACTCAACCCCTGTCAACTCATCCCCTTGCCAACTCAACCCCTGGTCAATTCAAGCCTCATAAATTCAACTAGGATGCATTTACTGTATGTTTAAACATAAGTAAATCAGGATATATTAGCACTTTTAACGAACATTTTTAGGATTTCATAAAATCCCTAGTTACACAGATTCCCTGTAACACACACACACACACACACACACACATATATATATATATATATATTATATATATATATAATATATATATATATATATACCGTATATACACCCGAATATAGGTCGATCTCGTGTATAGGTCGATCTCGTGTATAGGCCGACCCTTGATTTTTCGCTAAGAAATCATTAATTTATCATATGCCTCGTGTCTAGGTCGACCCCAGTTGTTGAGGATAGTGGAACAACAAATTAGGGTAATAAAGCACCATATTACCATATGTCTTTTGTTTCAAATTTAATGAACAAAAATTAGTGTATCTTTCTATAAATAAACTTTTAAAAATGTATTCATGTTATGTTTTATAGCATCATGTGCTACCATTCTGTAATTTTAATAATTGGTACATATTTTATGTTTTCATTATTTACTGGTACTAAATGGTAAATATTTTTCATGGCTGAAGCTAACACTAGCTCCTAGCCCTCCCCCATCCTGCACGGATTTCAACCCCACGAAAATGTACCCTTATATAGGTTGACCCCCTAATTTTTGCCTAAGAATATATATATATATATATATATATATATATATATAATATATATATATAATATATTTCTGTTCAGATTTCAGAATCATTTGAAGGGTTGAGGGGTTGAGTTGACATGGGGTTGAGGACAGGTGTTGGGTTGACAGGTATTGGGTTGACAGGAGGTTGAATTGATCGACCACCGTCGCTTACATCTCATCTCACTAAAATATTTGAAAGAATACTTAGAAAAAAATCTATGACTTTTTGGAAACTCGGAAAAAATTAAATGATAACCACCATGGATTTCGGTCAGGCAGATCATGCCTATCACAACTAATGGAACACTACAACAACATTATTGATGCACTTGAAAGTAATGAAAATTTTGATGTAATATACATAGACTTTGCCAAAGCGTTCGACAAGTGTGACTATGGAATTATAATACATAAATTGAAATATCTGGGAATAACGCGAAAAGTAGGGAAATGGATATGTAATTTCCTTAGTGAGCGGCGGCAAGTCGTTACAGTTCAAGGAATATCTTCATCAGAATCAGAGGTCCTCAGCTCAGTACCAAAAGAACAGTGTTAGCTCCATTACTGTTCATAATCATGCTAACTGACATAGATGACGACGCTACCAGAGAGAGCACAGTAACATCCTTTGCCGATGACACAAAAATAAGTAGAAAAATAAGAAATCCAGAGGATATAGGATCTATACAAACAGACATGAACAGAATTTACAAGTGGTCGGAAGACAACAATATGAAATTTAACACTGAGAAATTTCAACTGTTAAGGTATGGAAAAAGGGAGGACCTAAAATCCATGGAATATTATACCCCAAATGTACAGGAAATTCAGAGAAATTCTAAAGCAAAAGATTTAGGGGTTGTAATGACTGATGATGCGAAATTTGAAACACAAAATAAGATAGCAGTAAACAGAGCAAAGAGAATAACGGGACAGATACTGAGAACCTTTAAACGAAGGGATAGGAATATAATGATTCCTCTTACTGAAAACACTGATCATACCCAAATTGGAATACTGCTCGGTTCTAACATCCCCATATAAAAAAGAAGACATTAGACAGCTAGAAGGGATTCAGAGAAGCTTCACAGCCAAGATTAATGGGTGCAAAGAATTAAATTACTAGGAAAGGTTACGCGAATTAAACCTATATTCACTGGAAAGAAGAAGGAGAGATACACCATTATTTACATTTGGAAAATAATGGAGAAACTAGTCTCTAATCTTACTCTGAACCCAATAAACCCCCAAACAACGGTGGAAAGTAGAAAAGGAAGAATGTGTCGTGTTCCCAAATTAAAGGCCAGACAGGAAACATCCTCAACCTTTAAGGAAAATAGTGTTGTTGTGAGAGGACCAAGACTGTTTAACCAGCTGCCCAAGGAACTAAGGAACACGAGTGGTGTTGCGGTGGACATTTTCAAAAGAAGATTAGGCTCCTCGTGTATAGGTCGATCTCGTGTATAGGCCGACCCTTGATTTTTCGCTAAGAAATCATTAATTTATCATATGCCTCGTGTCTAGGTCGACCCCAGTTGTTGAGGATAGTGGAACAACAAATTAGGGTAATAAAGCACCATATTACCATATGTCTTTTGTTTCAAATTTAATGAACAAAAATTAGTGTATCTTTCTATAAATAAACTTTTAAAAATGTATTCATGTTATGTTTTATAGCATCATGTGCTACCATTCTGTAATTTTAATAATTGGTACATATTTTATGTTTTCATTATTTACTGGTACTAAATGGTAAATATTTTTCATGGCTGAAGCTAACACTAGCTCCTAGCCCTCCCCCATCCTGCACGGATTTCAACCCCACGAAAATGTTACCCTTATATAGGTTGACCCCCTAATTTTTGCCTAAGAATATAATATATATATATATATAATATATATATATATATATATATATATATATATATATATATATATATATATATATATATCTGTTCAGATTTCAGAATCATTTGAAGGGTTGAGGGGTTGAGTTGACATGGGGTTGAGGACAGGTGTTGGGTTGACAGGTATTGGGTTGACAGGAGGTTGAATTGATCGACCACCGTCGCTTACATCTCATCTCACTAAAATATTTGAAAGAATACTTAGAAAAAATCTATGACTTTTTGGAAACTCGGAAAAAATTAAATGATAACCACCATGGATTTCGGTCAGGCAGATCATGCCTATCACAACTAATGGAACACTACAACAACATTATTGATGCACTTGAAAGTAATGAAAATTTTGATGTAATATACATAGACTTTGCCAAAGCGTTCGACAAGTGTGACTATGGAATTATAATACATAAATTGAAATATCTGGGAATAACGCGAAAAGTAGGGAAATGGATATGTAATTTCCTTAGTGAGCGGCGGCAAGTCGTTACAGTTCAAGGAATATCTTCATCAGAATCAGAGGTCCTCAGCTCAGTACCAAAAGAACAGTGTTAGCTCCATTACTGTTCATAATCATGCTAACTGACATAGATGACGACGCTACCAGAGAGAGCACAGTAACATCCTTTGCCGATGACACAAAAATAAGTAGAAAAATAAGAAATCCAGAGGATATAGGATCTATACAAACAGACATGAACAGAATTTACAAGTGGTCGGAAGACAACAATATGAAATTTAACACTGAGAAATTTCAACTGTTAAGGTATGGAAAAAGGGAGGACCTAAAATCCATGGAATATTATACCCCAAATGTACAGGAAATTCAGAGAAATTCTAAAGCAAAAGATTTAGGGGTTGTAATGACTGATGATGCGAAATTTGAAACACAAAATAAGATAGCAGTAAACAGAGCAAAGAGAATAACGGGACAGATACTGAGAACCTTTAAACTAAGGGATAGGAATATAATGATTCCTCTTACTGAAAACACTGATCATACCCAAATTGGAATACTGCTCGGTTCTAACATCCCCATATAAAAAAGAAGACATTAGACAGCTAGAAGGGATTCAGAGAAGCTTCACAGCCAAGATTAATGGGTGCAAAGAATTAAATTACTAGGAAAGGTTACGCGAATTAAACCTATATTCACTGGAAAGAAGAAGGAGAGATACACCATTATTTACATTTGGAAAATAATGGAGAAACTAGTCTCTAATCTTACTCTGAACCCAATAAACCCCCAAACAACGGTGGAAAGTAGAAAAGGAAGAATGTGTCGTGTTCCCAAATTAAAGGCCAGACAGGAAACATCCTCAACCTTTAAGGAAAATAGTGTTGTTGTGAGAGGACCAAGACTGTTTAACCAGCTGCCCAAGGAACTAAGGAACACGAGTGGTGTTGCGGTGGACATTTTCAAAAGAAGATTAGGCTCCTGGCTCAGAACAATCCCATTTGAGCCGGGCATATCTGGTTATGTGAGGTGGAGAGTACAAGAAACCAACTCTCTACTTCACCAGGCCAACTCGACCTTCGTGAAATGAGGAATAATCGCACGGAACATTTGAAAGGTTGTATATGACGCGTTCGGTGGAGAAGGGGCGAACGCCACAAAATTCGAAAAATGAGTTTTTTGTCGTATAATTATCCTTTAAAACCTTTGCTTTACCTATGCAAAAAATTAGATGTTAGTCTGCACTCTTTCACGGTAAAATTTAGGTTTTAATGTATCTCAGAGAAATTCACTCCGCATCATTGCTTCACATTGAACACATCTATCTACTTTCTGGTCACTCGACAATGCCCTGTGATGCTCAATTTGGCCAAATTGAACAAAATATAAAAAATAATTACAGCAATATTATTTACACCAAAAAAGATTATGTTACGGCCATAACTACAGCCGTTTCGCAGCGCTTCCTAGTTGTAGAAATGAAACAGGCTGATTTTCTCGATTTTGACGTCCTAAAAACGTGCATTGTCATTAGGAAATCAACAACTACTAAATTTACAGATGCAAGAAAGTTAATATTTGACTTTCAACACAAAGAAGGCTACGTAATATCTACTGCATACCGCACAACCCCAGATAATAGCCATCCCGTCAGACTGCAGAAAGGGAAAAAATCCTACAGTGTCAGTTTATTCAATCTAGCCCAGCAGACACTGCAACCAAAGTATTCCCAATTGCTGCCAATAACTAAGGAAAAAATAAAAGATCTCAAAGAATTATCAGACCTAATGCCTGCAACTGCAGTGAACTATTATACAAGATTGTTAAAGGAACTGGAGAAACCGAAACAGTTGAAGCAGGTAATACAACATTCGACGAAGAGGACCAAATAATGGATTACACCAGTTAACATCAGAAGCTATCAATAAATAATATTGTAAAATTTCTTGGCGTTTTATTATATCGACATATTACACAACAATATTTTACTCAAATATGTGTTCAAATTCATACAACATTTCAATAAACCGGAAAAATACAAAGGTTTAAAGTTTACAAACTTTAACTGCATTTTGTGGCATAATTCGAAAATGTTGCGTTCGCCCCTTCTCCACCGAACGCGTCATATATATGAATAGAAACGACGTAAATAAGGAGCGTCTCTGCACACGGAGAAGAGAAATAACGAATAAATGAAAAATGAGGCGAACCGCCCGGGAATCGAACCCAGGGCCTTCCAATTGCCGGTTGGATGCGCTACCATTACACCACGGACCTCGATCAATCATAAATCGAAATTCTCCTACATAGGGCAGAAACCAATGTAGGAGAATTTAGATTTATGATTGATCGAGGTCCGTGGTGTAATGGTAGCGCATCCAACCGGCAATTGGAAGGCCCTGGGTTCGATTCCCGGGCGGTTCGCCTCATTTTTCATTTATTCGTTATTTCTCTTCCCCGTGTGCAGAGACGCTCCTTATTTACGTCGTTTCTATTCATTTATATACTGCGTGGTCATTGCAGTTAAATGCATATATAAATATATATATATATATATATATATATTAGGGCCTTACGAAGCTTCGAGATTCGATGTGATTTCGAATCGGGAGAGAGGGTTCGATTTGATTCGTTAGCTTAGGTTCCGATTTAATATTTTCGAATCTCCATTAAGTCTGGTAAACAATATCAGTGATGTTGTTTTGAAGACCACTTTCGTAAATAAACACTTTTCTTTTTACTTATATTATAATTCAATCTATATACTGAGACCAATCTCTTGTGCAATAACACTTTTATCATACTTTAATACCAAACACTTTAAGAAGTTCTTATTTTTTTATTAGCTGAAATAAGAGAATGAATTTCCTACTATACCTTCTCTTCTCATGGAAAATTAGTTCCCTTAGTGCAAAACATGCTCTATACAAGTATGATGTCCTCTCACCTCATTAACTCTTTGCATACGAAGAACAAAATTTTGCAGTATTCTGGACAAAGTATAGGTTGAAAGCTGAGAAATTTTTTGTTCCATTGGTACTTTAAATTCTTCTGTTGTGTCTGAATGCTGTTTAAACACACTAATCTTTTAAACAACCCCGTAGATAAAAGCCACAGGGGTTTAGATCCGGTGATGTTGGTGGCCATGATATTCCTTTGTCATAAACCGCAGGAAATCTGTTAGACAGAATTCTTCCGTCGAAAGTATCGTGTAAGTATCGTGAGCTGAGAGGGCATCACAGAGAGCATGTTTTGCACTAGAGGACTAATTCCCCCATGTGTAGAGAAGGTAGAGTAAAAATTTCATGCTTTTATTTCAGTTAATAAAAAAAATACCAACCTTTTAAAAAGTCAGATGTTTAAAAATTCACCCAATAATATGAAATAATTATATATATATATATATTTTATTTTTTTTTATTTTTTTTTTTTCACGTGTCACTTTCGTGAAATAATTTTCATATATATATATATATATTTGGAATATTTTATATGAAGCAGTGCGAGCAAGTGACAGTTTCTCTCCAATATCTTAATCGAAAAGTCCACACTCGGTGTGAATATTTCATGCAGGCGAAAGTTGAAAAGTGGTTCAATGGTTTGCCCTTCGAATTCACATGATTCGTGCCCCTAAAGTATAGGGTAGGGGTAGGGAGTCCTCATATCTACTACCCAATTTTATACATCTTAGTTTTTATTTTTACCTGTTTTACCGCAAAAATGAGCCATTGCGGTGTAAACATGGTCACAATCCAGACCTTTGCTCTGCTTTCGTTAAATTAAATTATTTTCAAATATATATATATATATATATATATATATATATATTATATAATATATATATATATATATAAGCAAACAACCACAAGGAAAAGGAAACACAAAGTCCGAGCGCTTTCGTGATATATTCACATTATCAAGGAGGAACAGAAATATATTTGATAATGTGAATATATCACGAAAGCGCTCGGACTTTGTGTTTCCTTTTCCTTGTGGTTGTTTGCTTATTAATAAGGTCACGTGTTATTTTGTGATTCTAGTGCATATATATATATATATATACAAGGCCTATCAGAGGGGGGACTAGGATGGCCATTTGGCCTGGGCCTCAAGCTTAAGGGGGGGCCTCAAATTTAGAAACTTTCATGTTTGAATATAATGTTTTGCAGTGAAAGTAATAATTGGGTTTAGCTATGGGCCTCAAAAGCTGGAAGTAGCCCGGGCTTCTCTGGACCTCTGAGAGGGCCTGTATATATATATATAATATATATATATATATATATATATATATATATATATATATATATATATATATATATATATTCATGCTTTTCTTCAAATTAACTAAAACAATTGTCAGGAAAATGTTCATAAGATTCGCCCCCCCAATTTACTTTGTATTCTGGACAATATTTTCAAACTTGGGAAAATTAAAGGAAATGGAATTGAATGATTTTTAGTTGAAGATGAAATGTTTTCATTTCCTAATTTTCTTTCATTTTTTCGCCGCGTGTAAAATATAATTATAAAAAATACGTTTGTTTAAGATGAATTTCCGTCTTTTAAAAACCCCCGTTTATGTCAAACGTTTTTCACAGAAAGAGAACGTTATTAAGTTATATTCAGAATATCCTGAAATTATATACCAATTAATGAATCGAGTTACAATGTATAGATAATGTGGTTGGTTTTAGTATATATATATATAACTAGGCGGGGTACCCGGCGTTGCCCGGGTTAAGGTTAGCTACCCTCCGGGTACCTAAACCCCCCTTTATTCAACTTAGGAGCTAACCCGGTCCCTCATTAGCCCCACCCCTCCCCATTACCCCCACCCTTTTACCATTACTTCCCGGGATAAATTTCACAAAGAGACAGGCTAAACTACAGAAAAGAACGCAGCCGTGAAAATTTTGAGCTTCACATTGTGTCAAGATTTCTGAATCTGATCATTTATAGCGTAATAGCGTAATTATAGTGTAATTTCTGAAAGTGTGACGGACGGACGGACAGACGGACGGACAGCTCTCTTATTATATTATAATAATATAGATTAATAATAATAATGACTGGTAATAGTATATGTTACTTATTAAAAATAACATTTGTATGCAGCAAATGTATCTTTTCGATCGTTAATTCAATGAATTTAGTGTAAACAATTTTTAAACAAGTTATTAAATTAAAATTTTAAAGGGATTACGCGAGTAATATCGAATGTCATGATGGCGACCGCTGACCTTATGCAAGTCGGCCTTATTCCGGATCGACCTTATGCAAGTATAAGGAGGAGATTGCGGACACCAATCGACCTAGGAAGTACTCCGGGTTGGGGGACGTTAAGCGGGAGACAGGGAGTGCTGGAACTCCCCTTATCTTGTCTAAGTCACTGTCCTCCTTAGCTGATCTTTTTCCATGTCTCATCTACCCTGTGAGCAGTCCAACATGCTCTCAAACATACTCTTCTTCTATTCTTCACAACACATACATGCATTTTACACAGTACACACACACACAATCTTTTTAAAATTTATAATATATATATATATATATATATATATATATATATATATATATATAAAATGACATCATCAGCCTTGGGGACCTTGATTTTGTCTATTTCTTTCTTATAAAGGGGGGGGGGCATTTTTTAGGGCGCCCATCCTTGGCCCCTCTTTTCACATTAAAAAACTATGGATTCAAGTGAAAATGAAAAAGTTGTTCAGTATTTTAACCGAGAGTGACTAACCCATACATTGATTTCAGATTTTCAATAAAAATTACTAAATATGTAACCTAACCTAACCGAGCATAATGGTGCCAAACCTGATCTAATTTAAAGTAACTTAACATGAATTTAACTGACATGCATAAAGTCGAGATTTTCGACCTTGTTACGCTACATCATGTTAACTTAATATATCAATATAAAGAAAAGTTGTTTGATACAGACCGCTGTTTTTCAAAATTGAATTGTTTCGTTTTAACCGATTATATATCGAACGATTTATTGGTGAAACGAATGGTCCATCTTTCATATCTGGACCTACTCTGAATAAATTCTATTGTTAGTCGATATATATATATATATATATATATATATATATATATATATATATATAATATATATATATATATATGTGGGTGTGGGTGTGGGGTGTCATTTCATAATCGGTTGAACAAATGGAACAATTAGAGTTTTATAAGTGGTGGTCCAAATCGAACAACTTTACAGTACAGTAATGGGTGTGACACAGTGAAGTTAAGTACAGGGGCATTCATCTGAATTTTTCATATCATCATCGATAAAGTTGTACGGGAAAGGACTCACTATCCTTCCAAACGATACGTTGGTTAAAAGATCCTTCATACACAATATGTGGAAACCAAACAAGATACCATATTGCAAATTAACCAATTAAACAAACCGTAAATAAAAGAATGTACTTATATCTAATTAAATATAGGCTTATTTCAACAATAACAGTTAACACAGAATCCAGTTCAACATAAATTAAAATAATGTATTTAAATGAGTTATAATCAATAAATTATAATCAATAAATTATGATATTTTAGAGGGTGCAAAATATTTATAATCGATTTGATTGTGCATTTACGGCATAAGGCGCAGACTTTCTATTTCAATAAACTCTTTGGAACACGCAAATATAATTTATTGCGTATAATTCGGCTCATTTATGGAAATCTTTAGGCAGAAATGTCCTAAAATTATAAGAATTTAAAGTCGAATATGTATTAAACTGTTTCGTAATTTCTTTTAGTGTATTTCAAAGATACGTAAATTAATACATATATACACTTATGGAACTGTAAAAAAAAAAATTTTGTACTTGAGCGGGAATCATTTTTATCTTTCGCTCTACCTCTTACCGCGGTATGAATCTACCTTCATTTGTCTAGTTTGAAGAAACGTTTTCCACATATTCACAGTATTTTTTTCCGAACGTACATTTAACTTATACACTACAGATGTTAAACAAACTATATATATATATATACACACACCCACACGAATATATATATATATATATATATATATATATATATATATATATATATATATATATATATATATATATATATATATATATATATATTAAAGGATATTCACATATTCGCGCTTATATAAATGAAAAATTCGCATTTTATTTATAAACAAATGTGGCGCGTACAGGTAAAAACACAGGTGTAGATTCAGACACACCAACCACATAATTGTTTCTCCTTTATAGTGTGTGTATATATATACACACACACAATGTAATTAATAGCAATCATAATATATATGAAATATATTCATTCATATAGAGAACGGCTGTGATGATAATTTATTCATACATAATTATATGAATTTATATAACACACGTATATGAATGTCGATAGATTTAACTATAATATATATATATACACACACGTTGAACATTATAAGAAGCACCTTTCTTTACAAAATCTTCCTCGAAACTGATGAATTGAAAAGAATAAATTTTGGATGTTGTCATAGACAGTTCCATTTAACCATGATTATAAAGCAATCACCTTCCGAATATCGCTTCTCATTCTCGCGTTGTATATCTATAAACTTTTATACTTTATTAGAGTTGTATAACAATCATAAAACTCTTTTATCAAAACCTTTCTCAAAAATGTTTTTTTTTTTTTTTACATAATTCCGTATTTGGTATAGAGTTTGATTGCTAATTATTTTTTATGTACTTATTTACATCTCTCTCTCTCTCTCTCTCTCTCTCTATATATATTATATATATATATATATATATACAGAGAGAGAGAGAGAGAGAGAGAGAGAGAGAGAGAGAGAGAGAGAGAGAGAGATATTTCTAAAGAATTTTATTTTTTCGATATAAAACTGTTAAATGAAGTATTTCCCGTATTATTTTGAAAGATTTTTTGAAACGTGAATGCCTTCTGAAAACGAAATTCTTGATCGTGAAGCACATCAATGTTTCAGGCACGGTTCCTCGAGTTCTTTGTCTCTCGAAATTTATCTTACTTTTACCTTAAAACTAAGGGCTACATACTGTACATTGTAGCCATATCGCAACGCCTCTTCTCGTTAGATGAGAGATGTTAAACGACGTTTGGTTTCATCAGTAATTGGATGGATGACTGTTCTCCGCGTTTAGATGATGTAGCGACCCACGGTTGATCCCAGGCGCTAAAAGCTATATCCTGGATCCTATCTGCTTTGCAGATAGCTGGTGAGGGAAGCTATATTTTTGGAACCTCTTTGCGAGTGACCAGTTGCCCACGTCGGGCTAGCATCATGAAAAAGAAAAACTATAGTATTTGTTCGGACTATAGTGGATTTAATTTTCCCAGAAGAGTTCCTTGTTCCATGCACGGGCTGTGTGTATCATATATATATATGATATATATATATATATATATATATATATATATATATATATATATATATATATATATATATATCATATATATATATAGGTCTCCTCCTTTCCATTACCTCTGCTCTGCTGTTACGAAGTTAAACAGGGTCAATTATTATTATTATTATTATTATTATTATTATTATTATTATCCTTGAAACTGTGGAAAATATTTCAAAGTATCACACAATTATTTGTCGCATTGAAAAGTTTCATTTCGAAAAAAAAATGAAAAATTAGAAAAAATGATTTTTTTTCTTCATCCCAGGAAATGAACTAATGACTTATGGATCGACTCAACATTTCAATGAGCAAAATAGCTCGTTAAAGCATGCACTTATACACTTATTATTAAGGGTAAGAAGGAAAATGTTATGAACACTTAAATTATAAAATAAACTGGAATATTCACTTTTTTATTTTTTGTTTCAAGAAGAAATTCAAACTTTTAATTTCATTAAATAAACTGATTACAATTGAAAAAAAATAAAAAACAATTCTTTTCAAAATCCCATTTTATTTTGTATATATATATATATATATATATATATATATATATATATCTATATTATATTAATATATATATATATATAATATATATATATACACACAGTGTGTGTATATATATATAATACAAACCCACAAGGAAAAAGAAAAATGATTCCAAGGCCTGTCGTGTATTCAGAAGTACACCTTGTCAGGGAATCCCTGATGAGGTGTACTTCTGAATACACGAAAGCCCTTGGAATCATTTTTCTTTTTCCTTGTGAGTTTGCCTCATTTATTAATTTCACATGTTTAATTGTGAAATTCATCTCGTGTATATATATATATATATATATATATATATATATATATATATACACACACACACGAGGGCCACTCAATATATTTTGCCCACCTTTTTTTTTTTCCCAAGTTTCCTTGTAAGTTCCACAAGTTTTGTACACAAGTAGTTACGTACCTTTTTTAAAAGTTTTTATTTTTCCACATCGCCTCCTTCCTTTTCTACGGCTTTCCTCCACCTCGAAACAAGGGTCTTTATTCCTTGCTGGTAAAAAGTCCGCTGGGTTCCGCGAGAGCCACCTCTTAACCTCCTCAACAACCTCATCGTCACTCTGAAACTTTCTTCCACGAATAGCATCCTTCATTCGCCCAAACAAATGGAAGTTTGAAGGTGCCAGATCCGGGCTGTATGGAGGGTGGAGTAACACAGTCAAGGGCATTTTGTTTGCAAACTATTGTGTGGTCTTGCGTTATCGTGCAAAAGAAGGACGTCTTCCAGTTTTCTCTCCGGTCGAACTCGCTTTATACGTCTCTGGAGTCTCCGTAGGGTAGCAATATATGCCTTCGAGTTGATTGTTTGTCCTTTCTTCATAATGTCCATCGGAATCACTCCTTTCATGTCCCAGAAGATGGTGGCCATAATCTTTCCTGCAGAGGGAGCCATTTTGAACTTTCTTTTGCGTGGGAGTCTGCGTGATGCCACTCCGTGGATTGGCGTTTTGTTTCAGGTTCAAAGTGGTGTACCCAAGTCTCATCCCCAGTCACAATTCGGGAAAGGAAGTCATCCCCTTCTGTCTCGTATCGAACCAACAACTCAGAAGCAATTTCTATTCTTTTGAAGTATCCCACTTTTGAGTATCCCAGATGCTGAATTATCGTATTCACACTTCCTTCACTAATTCCTACCTCCAGTGATAGTTCCTTGTATGTGAAACGCCGATTTGATTGAATGATGCTGTTAGCACGTTGCACAGTGTGAGATGTCACAGCCGATGCCCGGCTGCGTGGCTCATCATCGAGGCTGGCTCTCCCTCTCTCCGATGATCTCACACGTTTAGACCAGTGTCCAACTGTGCTTTGATCAACAACAACATCTCCGATCTCCGTAAACGTTTGTGAATATTTCCAACTGTTTCCTTCTCTGCGGTTAAGGTTAAGAACTCGATAACAGCTCTGTTTAAGACGCACATCACTGTCAGACGCCATTTTCGAAACTGCGTTAACCATCGGTTTTATACAAGGGTGTTTAAAAGCGGTTTTACACAAGCAGGGGAGGTTCAAACTGAAAAAATCCGGTTATGTGAAACGCAGAAAGTTCAAACTTATCGCCCAAAAGACATTTCAGCCAAATGGCCTATTATGTCGCTAAGAAAAAAGGGTGGGGCAAAATATATTGAGTGCCCCTAGTATATATATATACTTGTTCCTTGAACCTTGTTTGGGTTCCGTACGTCGGTTTTTCTTCATACGAAGGTCAAGCTGGTGTCCCTGCCTCTAGTCCTGGCTTGGTGGAGGAGCGAGTTGCTCTCTTGCGCTCTCCATCGTACATAGCCAGGTACACCCGTCTCATCTGGTACCGTCCTGAGCCAGGCATCTAGTGTTTTCATGAAGACTTCAACTTTGACCCCTGTAATGTTTCTGAGGTCGTTTGGAAGCTGGTTGAAAATTCTTGGCCCCTGACAACCAAGCTATTTTCCTTCAGAGTTGAGGAGGTCCCTTGTCGGACCTTTAATTTGGGAACACTACACATTCTGCCTTACCTATTTTCCAGCGTTGTCTGGATGGTAATTGGGTTTAATTTGAGGTTTGGTACCAGTTTTTTGATAATTTTCCATATGTAGATTATGGTATACCTCTCTCTCTCTCTCTCTCTCTCTCTCTCTCTCTCTCTATATATCTCTATATATATATATATATATATATATATATATCTTTCAACCTTTCAAATGTTTCGTGCGATGATTCTTCATTTTCCTTTCGAGTTGGCCTGGTGAAGTAATGAGTTGGTTTCTTGTACTCTCCACCTCACATAGCCAGGTACGCCCGCCTCATCGGGGATTGTTCTGAGCCAGGCGTCTAATCTTCTTTTGAAAATGTCTACTGCAACACCACTCGTGTTCCTTATGTCTTTGGGCAGCTGATTAAACAGATTTGGTCCTCTCACAACAAAACTATTTTCTTTCAGGGTTAAGGATATTCCCTGTCTAGCTTTTAATTTGGGAACACGACACAGTCTTCATTTTCTACTTTCCACTGTTGTTTGGGGAGTTACAGGGTTCAGAGTAAGATTAGGGACTAGTTTCTCCATTATTTTCCAAGTGTAAATAATGGTGTGTGTGTCTATTCTCCTTTCCAGTGAATATAGGTTTAATTCGCGTAACCTTTCCCAGTAATTTAGTTCTTTGCACCCATTGATCTTGGCTGTGAAGCTTCTCTGAATCCCTTCTAGCTGTCTAATGTCTTCCTTTTTATATGGGGATGTTAGGACCGAGCAGTATTCCAATTTGGGTATGATCAGTGCTTTCAGTAGAGGAATCATTATATTCCTATCCCTTCGTTTAAAGGTTCTCAGTATCTGTCCAGTTATTCTCTTTGCTCTGTTTACTGCTACCTTACATATATATGGAATGAATTTCACAATTAAACATGTGAAATGAATGAAAGATGCAAACCCACAGAGAAAAAGAAAAATGATTCCAAGGACTTTCGTGTATTCAGAAGTACACCTCGTCAGGGAATGAAGGGAGAGGGCGAGATGACGAAAATATATACATATGTACAACGGGACAGAAAAATAAAAAGAATAGCACATGATTAACAAGAATTGATTAATGAGAAAAGGTATTTTAACAGGATATTGTCAATTTTATACATTTCCGCACTGTTATTGAAATTATTTTTAAAATGGATAAATGCACATTCTAGAATATTCCTTTGAATTATATGTGTTTATAAACAAGCGCTTTAGAACTATCCCACTTGATACTATGATTACATCTGTACATATGGTTAAACAATGCACTAGAATTATTTGTACTAGAATTATTTATGCTGTTTTACCCTAATGTATAACGTTTTACCCGTTTGGCCTATATATACTGAGTTACATTGTGTACATCCGATCAAAGAACAGCAAATCATTCTAGTGCATTTTTTAACCATGTGTACAGATGTAATCACAGTATCAAGTGGGATAGTTCTAAAGCGCTCGTTAAAACCACATATATATTTCAAAGGAATATTCTAGAATGTGCATTTATCCATTTTAAAAATAATTTCAATAACAGTGCGGAAATGTATAAAATTGACAATATCCTGTTAAAATACCTTTTCTCATTAATCACCTTGTTAATATGTGCTAAACTTTTTATTTTTTGTTCCGTTGTAAATATGTATATATTTTCGTCATTTCGCCCTCTCCCTTCAGTTCCTGACGAGGTGTACTTCTCAATATACGAAAGACCTTGGGATCATTTTTCTTTTTCCCTGGGGGTTTGGATCATATATATATATATATATATATATATATATATATATATATATATATATATATATATATATGACGCGTTCGGTGGAGAAGGGGCGAACGCAACATTTTCGAATTATGCCACAAAATGCAGTTAAAGTTTGTAAACTTTAAACCTTTGTATTTTTCCGGTTTATTGAAATGTTGTATGAATTTGAACACATATTTGAGTAAAATATTGTTGTGTAATATGTCGATATAATAAAACGCCAAGAAATTTTACAATATTATTTATTGATAGCTTCTGATGTTAACTGGTGTAATCCATTATTTGGTCCTCTTCGTCGAATGTTGTATTACCTGCTTCAACTGTTTCGGTTTCTTCCAGTTCCTTTAACAATCTTGCATAATAGTTCACTGCAGTTGCAGGCATTAGGTCTGATAATTCTTTGAGATCTTTTATTTTTTCCTTAGTTATTGGCAGCAATTGGGAATACTTTGGTTGCAGTGTCTGCTGGGCTAGATTGAATAAACTGACACTGTAGGATTTTTTCCTTTTCTGCAGTCTGACGGGATGGCTATTATCTGGGGTTGTGCGGTATGCAGTAGATATTACGTAGCCTTCTTTGTGTTGAAAGTCAAATATTAACTTTCTTGCATCTGTAAATTTAGTAGTTGTTGATTTCTTAATGACAATGCACGTTTTTAGGACGTCAAAATCGAGAAAATCAGCCTGTTTCGTTTCTACAACTAGGAAGCGCTGCGAAACGGCTGTAGTTATGGCCGTAACATAATCTTTTTTGGTGTAAATAATATTGCTGTAATTATTTTTTATATTTTGTTCAATTTGGCCAAATTGAGCATCACAGGGCATTGTCGATGACCAGAAAGTAGATAGATGTGTTCAAAGTGAAGCAATGATGCGGAGTGAATTTCTCTGAGATATATTAAAACCTAAATTTTACCGTGAAAGAGTGCAGACTAACATCTAATTTTTTGCATAGGTAAAGCAAAGGTTTTAAAGGATAATTATACGACAAAAAACTCATTTTTCGAATTTTGTGGCGTTCGCCCCTTCTCCACCGAACGCGTTATATATATATATATGTGTGTGTGTGTGTGTATCATCCCATATATATATATATATATATATATATATAATTGACCTTTCACATTTCACACTGAATTGAGAAAGCTCCTTAAATAGAGTGCTAATCTTATAAAGGTGTGGGAAAGTACTTAAGTATTCGACTATATTCTAAATCAAACATCATTTTGTATACGAAAAGCTCAATAAACAAGCTTAGCATTTTCTTCTAATATTCGGCTATGAAAAAATTCAGTGAAGAAAACAGTTTTTTTGAAGTTCATCTGAAAATTAGCGTCACTTCGGGAAATAAATCCACCAATAATCTATATTTTGTTCGTTTTGCCTAATAACATAATCCATGTAATAGACATAAGAAGGTTTCACAAGATTGAAATGAGGGCACCAATTAACGTTTTAGAGTAGATTTATTTAATAAGTACTCTCTCTCTCTCTCTCTCTCTCTCTCTCTCTCAAGTAAAATGACATTTTGAAAATCATTTTCATTAATTTCATTAATGTAAGAAGTCGATTCAATGAAATTAAGAATTTGAATTTTCTTCTAAAACGAAAGATAAAAAATGAATTTGATATTCCAACATTATTTTACTCGTATAATTTGGTTTGCTCAACATTTTCCTTCTTTAGATAGATAAATGGATAAATAGATAATCCATTCCCTAACCCTCCCCCCTTAACTTGCTTCCTCCCGGGATTGATTACAGTAACTTTAAGTGTCGAAGGAATTATCTTCTTCCGTGGTTTGATACTGCACTGAATCAGATTCGCTGTGCTTCTCAATGGCCCGTCTCCTCTATATCACTTTTTTAGATAAACAACGGATTATCACAAAGATGTCGGCACACGTTTCAAAAGGCGAAGCAGGAACGATGCTGACCGCAAGATTGGAATATTTTTGTGATAAAGGTTCGCGTGCATTGATGGTAGATCATAACCTAGTCAATGAAGAGTAGATGAAGAGGGTATGACTGTATCATTGCCTTAATAGTCATCAAACAGTAGATAGATAGATAGATCGATAGATAGATGGTCTCATCGTGTAGAAAAAGATTTAGAAGAGAATTTCGAAATTAAAGGAAAAATCATTATTTGAAAAATGAAAGAAAATTGCTCTTCTTTCCGTCTTAGCAGGAGATTTCTCCACAAAGTTAATCGATGAAATTTGAGTCAAATGTCTCGTCCACAATTCTTACCCGGCCTCTTTTCGGGTATTAACGTCAACGAGTGGCTGAAACAGGGCAATTAAGACATAATTTAGCGAATTAAATACATTCTTCGATTGTTCCCTATAGTGAAAATCCAAGTTCAAATTCTGCTCAGGTGTAGATAGAATCGAACCCGAGACACGATTTTCTTCCATGTCATAAACAGAAACGGTAAATTTAATTGTATATAAAGGGCAGACTACATACAATATTGTAACTATTACTTTTACTAGTCCCGCAAGAAGAAGAAGAATTAAGAGAGAGAAAAACAAAAGAAAGAGTTACAAAAGTTGAGCATATTCAAACTCTGTAACTCTACTACTGAGTTTTATATCAATCACGTAATTTTAATGGTTGAAGAAAATATAATTTACTATTTACTCGTTATCACTGCTTTTGTTAGCTTATAAAACGGAGCTATTAAATGTGACGAAAGAATCTTAAAATCGCGGATAATCGTCAGTGTAATGAGTTATATAAAACATTTAGAGTGATTCAACATCCAAAGATTCTTTTCAAGCATCAAGTTATTTATATCATTAGCTTGAAAACGCCTAATTTGCATATAGTCAAATGACGTTATTCTTTACAAAATGACTAGCCATTTTTTTAAAGTCATGGGCGGGCTTAATTGGATAAATTGGGAAAGAGGCGGGATTGACGTATTTAGAGGAGGGGCCAAGCGAAATGGGCGTGGTTAGGAAAATAACTCAGGTACGGCTTACGCGAATGCACAAGACTTCATTTGGTTCAAATAAGTAGTTCAGTTACACCCCTTACAACAATTTGATGTTTGCTTTACTAAATCCTGAATGTAAATTAAACTGAGCTAAAACTCAATGAAAAATAAACTTTAAAATCACTGCAGAAAACGAAACTGTGATTCATTTGAATTGAATTTGTCAGCTGACCATTGTGATAAATAGGATTAATATGAAGTGATTTTTTAACTGTGGTGGTCCCTTTCCTTTAATTAAGTATGAAAGGAGACGTTTGAAGTATTCACAAACAGTGCCAATTAACGAAATTCATGTGCATCGGAGATGTTCCCGTCGAGCCCAAGATCAGCTTCTCACTCTGTGATGGCGCAGCAGAGCGGATACTTTGGCTATTACCCGCAGCAAGCACCTCACCAGTACCAGGCGACGGAATTCAATTGCAATTTCCAGCCGATCGTACCTCCTTCTCAGATGGCAGATGGGTTTCAGAGTTCCTGGTACAACACATCAATGTATATGGCTCAGACACACCCTCCGCACCCCTCTGCTATGTATCAGCAGCGAGCCCCGAGCGGGTATGAGGACTGGAGTATAGCGGGATCTATTCACCATGGGCTTTCTTCCGGAGCTCCTTCCCCAGCACCCATCCATTCTATTCCACCTTCATCTTCAACTTCTTCTTCGACCAACTCGACATTACATTCCTCTGTCTCGGGTGTGCAGCCCCCTCACACCCCCTCTCCTTGCGCCCTTCCCAATGGCACTCCAGTGGGGCAAAGTTCTCCCTCCTACTATCCATCATATTGTAAGGGTCCTCCAGATTTCGGTGAAACTGAGGGCACTCACTCTACACCGGAAGGCGTGGAAGTGCCCATATCAGAGGTGCCACTGGAAAGCCACAAAAGTCCATCACAGGCTCTTCGTGCCCAGCAGGTGAGGTCCCCATACGAATGGATGAAGAAATCTTACCAAACGGCGAATGGAAACACAGGTAAATATAAAATAATAATAATAATAATTATTATTATATATATATATATATATATATAATTTATATATATATATATATATATATATATATATATTATATATATATATATATATATATATATATATATATATATATATATATATATATATATATATACAGGCTTGTGCAAAACTCAGAAGTCCCCAAGGGTCACCATTGCATAAATTAGAAGTTTTTAAACTAAAACATTATCAATTATAAATAAAATTATAAATTATAATATTTTTAACTATAAAATAATTAAAATAAATCACATATTAGAATTTTTTCTTAACTAAAAAATAATTTTTAATTAGAAATAGTGGCGGCCATAGAAAGGAAAAAAAATCCATTTTCTCTGGCTCCTTTGACTCCTGACTTTTGCGCCACCTATTATTCCCTGACGAGGTGTACTTCTGAATACACGAAAAGCCTTGGAATAATTTTTTCTTTCTCCTTGTGGGTTTGCATTATATATATATATATATATATATATATATATATATATATATATTTCTCCATAAATTTAATAATTTAATCAATTCTAAGGCTGCCGTATCTCTGTAAATCTGTAAATTCAGGATATACTGCACTTAGTATATATATATTATATATAATATATATAAATTAGAATCGGTCTTATTATATTGTTTCAGTCAAATTATTATTAATATATTTTTAAGGTTATATACACGGTGAACCAAAAGTAGGTGGACAGTAGGTTGAATACGGTTTGTGTTATATTATATTAT
The DNA here is from genome assembly GCA_023014485.1 of Bathynomus jamesi. NCBI lineage: Eukaryota > Metazoa > Arthropoda > Malacostraca > Isopoda > Cirolanidae > Bathynomus > Bathynomus jamesi. The sequence goes on from JAJOZX010002929.1 coordinate 48,153, forward strand.
AACTATGGTGTTCATTATAACTATGGTGTTTGTGTTTTATTATATTAAATATTATAACTAAATTTATTTAAATTTTATTTTGTATTATAGTATACAAAAAAATTAAATATGTATTCTCAAAATAAACGTTATCATTTACTGTCCACCTACATTTGGTTCACCCTATATATATATATATATATATATATATATATATATATATATATATATAATATAATATATATATATATATATATTATATATATATATATATATATATATATATATATATGTATGTGTATATATATATATATATACTGTATATAGAGAGAGAGAGAGAGAGAGATTATTATGTATTATTTTCATAGGTTATGTTAAACTAAGTTACTAAAAGTTAGATTAGTTTTAATAAATATTTAATGAATTTTAAAATTTTCTACTTTTGTTTGCAGCGGAAGATAGCACTTTCATAGACATAGACAGCATGACGATAAAAGGTAAGAAAATTGACTTACTTTCATTGTATAATAAAGAAAATTAATTAAATATTATTTTGTAATTCATAAAAAGATGACGAGTTGTAAAATTAAGAAATTATAAAAAAGTTGTAATGACAATGTAGGTGGAAATTATATGCTTTTATATGCCCGCGCGTATAAATATTATTTTGACTGATGTCCCGCGAGCTTTTATTTATTACTTTCAATAAATTTTAATTATACGTCCTGTGCCTTATCTGCGCATTAGTGGTTATCAATTAATTAAAATAAAGACGTACAAAATAGCTAAAAAATTAATTATTATGTCTTATATGAGGTAATTTTAAATGCATTTGTAAAATTAAATAAATAATTTTTATATAATTTACAATTTCATAGCGTTATAATTTTTGTATTAAATATGTCATTGATGTGTGTATATATATATATATATATATATATATATATATATATAATATATATATATATATATATATATAATATATATATATATTATATATATATATATATATATATATACACGGTAATAAAAAATCTTTAAAAGCTTTGTTCCTTATTAAGTTCAATTAAAGACGGGCATAATGTAATTTTAAACCAGGAGCCACGCATGAAGAAATTTCTTACATCTCAACTTCAAAATTTCATGTAAGGGCTTAGTTTATCATTTTATTAAGAGACTTGTGGAGAAAGGTAGGCTCCTTATTGGTGATGGTCATCAGCTATGAAATTTTAGGTTAGTTGGTTACGTTCACCTAACCTAACCAATGACATTTTTATCAGTGTCACACGATAAACCTATGGCATTCTTACTTCTGGCATTTTTACCGAACACCGCGTGTACAACAAAATATACTTAATGTTACACACCCACACACACTTCACTGTATAAAACATCATTTAATTTGATCCTTTTATACGTTAATCTGTGATATGGTAAAACTGCCAAATGAAGATAATGATAAAAAGACGACAAAAACTTAAAACGTGTAGGAAATAAAAATACTACAAAAAATAGAAACGTAGAAAATATTGTATGCAAATATTATGCAAAAGGACATTGCAGATACCGGGATAGGCAGTGCATTTATGCACATCCCAATTTATGTAGCTTTATGTAACGAGAATGGATATTGTAAATTTGAAAAAACTGTAAAAAACCTGCAAACAATTCTCACATATCATTAGAGGCCAGGAATTGGATGAAAGAGCTACACTCCCCAATCTCAAATATTATTCTGTGTGATGATTTTAATTTCCCATTTATGAAATATAAAAAGATAGGAATAAATATATGTATACACCAATACAAGGGAGGTACACGGGAAGACTAGGAGCAGGCAAAAACACCGCTAGCTCTAGCTAATGAATTTATGTTAACACAAGAAATAACGGAAAATATAAGAAAACACAACTGCCTAGATTTGGTATTCACAATCAACAGCAACCAAATTGATAACAATGAAATATCCCCAACTATAATATCTGATCACATTAATGAAATAACAACCAGTATAAAAGCAACAGGAAAGGAAAGAACAAGCACTATAGAAAGAAGCAAATTTGAAATTTTTAATTTTCACTCCAAAGCTATAAATTGGGAAGGTATTGCATCCAGCATTGAAGCAATATTTTTGGAAAACCATCTTTAAGTAAGGCAAGACAATGGAAGAGATGCTAATAACCTTGGAAGAAAAGACGCTAGAAATTATAGAAAGATATGTCCCAAAAGGCAACAAAGAGGAAAGAGAAGCAGTTTCGAGAGACAAAAGAGGCCAGTGTTCCGCAAGAGAAAAGGAGTGATTGTAAAATTAAGAAACTGCAGAGAGAACAGCATCAGGAAAATATTAAACGATATACTGGAGAGTATAGATTGCGTCACACAGGGTCTAATTCAGAGAAAGAAAATGACGCTATAGAAACGATAAAGGTTAATTCAAAGTATTTCTATAATTTTGCCAAAAGGAAGTCGAAAAATCACGTGACTATTGAACCTTTGAAGAATGAAAAAAATGTTTTAACCGATGATCTAAAAGAAGTATCTGAAATATTAAGAACTCAGTATGAATCATCGTTCGGTATCCCCGAAACTAATAAACTAATACGTGATAGAAACGCGTTCTTTGAAGAAGAACTACGAGGGGAAAGTATAACGGACTTTGCTCTTACAACAGATGATATTACACAAGCTATAGGAAAACTAAAAGCACACTCGGAGGCAGGACCGGACAAATGGGTGATCAGAAACTACAAGAATGAAATCCCTAAGCCCCTATATTGGATATGGAGACGATCATTAGACACAAGAGAAATACCGAGCATCCTGAAGAGAGCGAGAATAGTTCCGATATATAAAGGAGGAGCTCGATCCAAGGCCAAAAACTATATGCCAGTGTCGCTTACATCTCATCTCACCAAACTATTTGAAAGAATAGGTAGAGAAAAAATTTGACTTTTTGGAAACTCGGAAAAAATTCAATGATAACCAACATGGATTCCGGTCAGGAAGATCATGCCGATTACAACTAATCGAACACTATAACAACATTATTAATGCACTACTAAACAATGAAAACTATGATGTGATATACATAAACTTTGCCAAAGCGTTCGACAAATTTTACCGTGGAATCATGGCACATAAACTGAAATATATGGGAATAACAGGAAAAGTAGGAAAATGGATATATAAATTCCTTAGTGAGGGGCAGCAAGTCGTTACAGTTCAAGTAATATCTTCATCCTCTGATAGAGGTCCTTAGCTCAGTACCCCAAGATTTAGCTCCATTAATTCCATTACTCTTCCCAGTCATGCTAATTCATAGGATGAGGAAGTTACCAGTGACAGCATAGTAACATCCTTTGCCGATGACACCAAAATTAGTAGAAAAATAAAAACCCCAGAGGATATAGGATCTCTACAAACAGACATGAACAGAATCTACAATTAGTCTGACGGCAATACTGTGAAATTTAACAGTGAGAATTTTCAACTATTGTTATGGAAAATGGAAGGACATAAAATCCATGAAATACTTCACCCCAAATGGACAGGAAATTCAGAGAAACTATAAAGAAAGATTTAGGTGTTGTAATGACCGATGACGCGAAATTTGAAATACAAAATAAGATAACAGTAAACAGCAAAAAGAATAATTGGACAGATACTGAGAATCTGTAAAAGAAGGGATAGGACTATAATGATTCTTCTGTTGAAAACACTGATCATACCCAAGTTGGCGTATTGCTTGGTCCTAACATCCCTATATAAAATAAGAAGACATTAGTCAATTATAACGGATTCAGGGAAGCTTCACATCCAAGATCAATGGATGCAAAGAATTAAATTACTGGGAAAGGTTATGTAAATTAAATTTATATTCACTGGAAAGAAGAAGAGAGAGGTACACCATTATTTACACTTGGAAATTTCAAACAACAGTGGAAAGTAGAAAAGGAAGAGTGTGTCGTGTTTCTAAATTAAAGGCTAGACAGGGAACATCCTCAACTTTGAAGGAAAATAGTTTTGTTGTGAGAGGACCAAGACTGTTTAACCAGCTGCCCAAGGAACTAAGGAACACGAGTGGTGTAGAGGTGGATATCTTCAAAAGAAGACTAAACGCCTGGCTCAGAACAATTCCAGATGAGCCGGGCGTACCTGGCTATGTGAAATGGAGAGCGCAAGAAACCAACTCTTTACTTCATCAGGTCAACTCGAGAGGAGGGTCAAGAAGCTTGACCTTCGCGAAGTGAGGAATCATCGCATGGAACACTTGAAAGGTTGAAAGGTGTGTATATATATATATATATATATATATATATATATATATATAGGCCTATATACTGTATAATACAAAAAGGAAATTAAATAGCTATAAGAAGTGATATTATATTTTTCCATAATTTTTTTATAATTCCTCTTTGAAGAGACACCATTTTTAAATTGTTAACATATAATTATGAATATGTTGGAAAGGCTGCTGTCATTATGTATTTTAGTTTACCGCAGTAAATATTTTATTTATTAAAGACATACGACTAAAATTATATTTTAGACTCCACGTATAATATGGGAGGAGATAGACGGGTGGACAATTTATCTCTTAGGTATAAGTTTTATATAAACCCTCGTTGAAAGTTACTGTAATTGAACCAACTGTTAGATTAGCATTTTCTCAACCGCCCTATTTGTCATTGTATTCATCTGACGATTCTTCACCATGACGCCACTTTCATTCCCACGAGCAAACCTCAAAAGCCGTTCCAGAATCAACGGTTAAATCCTCGCTTCTGAGCGCTAAGTGCGAGACACTGCGTGCGGAAATCGGCCGCACTCTCTGGAAGCTTTCCAGCCTTTCCAGATCCGGCGAAGACTAACAGCCCCCAAGAGGGCTGTTGGCTGGAATGAAGAGGGAGGCGAGATGGGAAGGAAGCTCAATGGGAAAGATATGAATGCTAAAAGAGAGGAATCACAAACTAGAAACGCAAAATACACTTACGTTACCTTATATAGCAGCCAAAAGAACCATGGAACGAGGCTTAAGTTCATGTTTGGGAATTTTCTTTGATGCTTTTCCTTCGGATGAAGACAACTCGAATTAATTAAGAGACTCTAAATCACACGAATAGAAGCTGTATCCATGCTGTTAATTATAGCTCCTTCGTTTTATCGATATGTGGTGCTCGAAGTTGTTACTAATAGTTTAGAAATGAAGGGTATACGCTCATTAAATATATAATTAAATCTGCATACATTTAAAATAAGTTGAAAATGTGCTAGCCCGCTCATGTGGAAAATTCACCGCATTGCTGCATTAACATAAAAAAAAATATGTATGTACATAAATACGTGTACGCAGTTGCGGAAGTAATTTCGCCAAAAAAGTTTTAACTGTAGTTTTAACTGAAGTGGATATGAAATATACAATTAAATTTGAAGTATTAACTCTCTATTACAACCGTATGGAGTTATAATGTACTATAAAACTCTCCTATCAAAATAAAAAAAAGCACAGATGTAGGTACATTTATCATATACCCATGCATGCCAACCCGTGTTGGCATGCAAAAGACAAATAGTGACCAAAATAATAATTAGGTTTCTACTGTAGATACCGTTCATGTAATAAAAATAATTTGCAATTCTAAAATCGTTTATCCAAGAAATTATAAAAAAAAAAGAACAAAAGAATAATTCGGTGCTTTAATTTAATGTTAAAATTAAACATTATCATGGTAACATTTACTCTTCCTTCGTGCTACATTTCGCACTTATTGTTAAATGTGATTTATGTCTTTAGATAAGCCAAATTTGTATTTAATTTTCTAATTAATTATTTAGAAATTGTAATACAAGGCTTAATAATTTCATGCCTATTATTATTATTATTATTATTATTATTATTATTATTATTATTATTGTTATTATTATTAATTTTTGTATATACGTTTGTGCGGAAAAAACATTTTGACAACCATTCATAAACAAAAAATTTCTTGAATTAATTTTATGCAATAATCTTTTGAGACAATAAATACACAATGATGTTTTTAGCTGCATGTATAGCTCTGTTATATGTGTATAAGTACTTTTATTGCATGTGGATGTATAGATTTCGCATAGATTTTGTGCAAATTATATATATATATATATATATATATATATATATATATACACACACACACACACACAGTATATGCCTGAGGAAAGTTGAAAATCTAAATAATTAAAGTGTATATACGGTTATTGTTTTCATATACAGTTTACGGCTCATCATCTCATCAGGACACTAAAATTACATAAAACCCTAAACAAACTTGAGGAAGTATGTAATAAAATGTATTTGCATTAAATATGTACTACTTCCCCCCCCCCCCCCCCCCCCCCCCAAAATATATATATCAAAATAAAAAAAATTATTTATAGCCTATGAAAATAGAGGCATGCCATATGCACAGTTTTTATTTTTATACCAAATTATATTTGACCTATAAAAATATTGTCTCATTTACAGATTTTGTGTGTGTGTGTGTGTGTGTGTGTGTGATAGGAATGAGATGAAAATATCAACCGTACCATATCGCGACTACCTGCATACATTTAAAATAAGTTGAAAATGTGCTAGCCCCTCATGTGGAAAATTCACCGCATTGCTGCATAACGTAAAAAAAAATGTATGTATATAAATATGTGTAAGCAGTTGCGGAAGTAATTTCGCCAAAAAAGTAAAATTTCAGAACGTCCCTCCAAAACTTATAAATTAGTAATTTTTCATTTTTTTTTTTTTTTAATATTTCCAAAAAGCGCTATAGCTTATACACCAATTAGAATATATTCAGTCTTTTTCTAAAGTGTTTCGGCGAATTAATTTCCCACATTGTAGGTTCACATATAAATGGTAAAAATTATATTAACGTACAATATTCATAGGAATTTGGGAGGTACATATAAAAAGTCTTATAAAAAATAAATACTTCAGGAATATCTGAACAATTTTCAACCATCGCGACATTTCTTCTTTTCATTGAATGCAAAATGAAATAGAATCTTCGTCCCATTTTTCTATTTTTCATGAGAAAGTGAAATGATTCTTTTCACTTCTAATTTTGTCGAAATCATTTAATTAATTAATTTGCATCTCTCTTGATTGTATACGAGTATACTGTAATTGAGAGAGAGAGAGAGAGAGAGAGAGAGAGAGAGAGAGATATGTATCACAAATCGAGTATAAATTAGAAAAAAAATAAATATATAAACGTTAAAGAAGTCATTATTCAATTGAAACCCAAATCCAGAATTAATATTTAACACTTTTTTATATTGTAAATAAAAAGTGTAATGAAAATTGTTTCATGAAAGGGTTTAAAATGTCGGAAATATTCTATTTACGAACTTGGCATAATTATACATATTCCATTCAGGATATCTTCTTATCAAACAGCTTCAGTTTAGAAGTCTACTATAAAATAATGGAGTGTTAGTATCACACATATAAATTTATTCCTGTTATCTTTTTAATTACATTTTTATTGAGGCATATATATATATATACATATATATATATTATATATATATATATATATATATATATATATATATATATACGTCGTGGCCAATGTCGTAACACGCTTCCCGGATATCAGCGAAGTTAAGCGACATTTGGTCTGGGTAGTAGTTGGATGGGAGACCGTCCTCCGCGCCTAGATTATGTAGCGACCCGTGGTTCAGATCTCACGTAAAGTTGTAGGTCCCCTCCGTCATGTGACCTTAGATGTTGCGAAGGAGGTTAAACAACCTCAATAAAAAAATATATATAAGCGTGTGTGATCATGATGATGATGTGTGTCTGTTTGTCTGTTTATGTTCGTTTATACACACCTATGCAGGAAAAAGGGGTCCAAGCTACACCCGCCCCTCCCAGTCCCCTCACGTAGGTTGTAGGTAGGTTTCTATTTCGTTTCTAACGTTAGGGACAAACTCCTCGAGTGTTTTCAATATGTACAGGGTGGCCCCTAAGTCCCAATCGGTTATAATTAAAGCGAAAATCTACCTAACGGAATAAAAAAAAATTTAAATAACCAATAAATATTTCAAAACTTATTATAAACATTTTACTTTGCTTGATTTTTTTTTGGTATTTTCGTTTTAATTATAACCGATTGGGACTCATGGGCCACCCTGAATATTATTATGTACCGCTCGCGTCTTCTTTACAGAGCGTAGAGTTTCAGGGATTCTAGTCGAGACCAGTAGCCTTCATATTTGGTTTCCTCTATTTTAGACGTAAAAGTTCTTTGTATAGCTTCAGTGTTCGCAATGTCTCGTTTTCTGTATGGGCTTGTAAATACTGAGTAATATCCAATGATTGGTAGGACAAGACTCTTCCATAATTTTAGCATGATGTTTGCTTTTCTGCTGTGGAAGCTCCTCCAGTTGATTCTCATTATTTTTCTAGCTGTTGTAATTTTAATGTTATACTGCTTTCTGAATTCTGCATCCGACGACATTATTACTCCAAGATCCCTGATTTCTGGGTTTAGTGTTATCTGTTTGGCTTGCAGAGTTTTGTACCCTTTTTTCTGTAGCACCTTGTTATTACCATATCTTAGAAGTTGGAATTTTTCTTCGCTGAACTTCATTTTGTTGTCTGCTGCCCACTGGAATAATGTTTCAATGTCATTTTGTAATTTTTCTATGTCACCGTCATTCAATATTTCCTTGCATATCTTTGTGTCATCTGCGAAACATGATACAATATTGTCATCAATATCTGCATCAATGTTGGCAGTCATTATTACGAACAGCAGCGGAGTTAATACTGTAACTTGTGGGACAGAGCTCATGATTTCGGAGATTTCAGCTTTAACTCCATTTACTACCACTATTTGTGTTCTTTGAGCCAGGAAATTAAATATCTATCTTTCCAGCAATTCCTGTATTATTAAGTTTGTGTCCTATAATTCCATAGTTACTAGGGTGTGTCAATTTTGGGGGTGAAATGACTAAATTGAAAATCATGTGATTTGGTAGCAATTTAATATAATCATTTGGCATACAAAATAATATCCTTGCTTCAAAAACAATAAAAAATAACTCCTACCTACATCAATTTTAATTCAAAAATTCCATTTTTACGTAAATTCGTAACAAAATAACAAATGTGCGCAAACATCCTATCAACATTCAAAGTGGCGATAAGATATCATTCAGAGTCTTTATTTGAAAGTAACCAATGCAGTTATGTCCTTTTTGCTGCGGTTCCTTGACATCAGCATTCGGCTTGCTACTTGCGCTTTGATGTAGCCTTCTCGCCTCTCGTGACTGTAAACTTGACTAGCTGCTTCTGTGACCATTTTCACACATCTCTCCACACTCTGAGTGTGAGAAGGCCACTTTGGCACTTGCAGTGGGGCCTCTTTAAGTTGTGTTAAATCTTTGTTTGTTATACATGTTGTCAGTGGTGGCTCCAAAACTTCCGAACTCAAGTTAACTAATTCTGACAATTTCGTGGCATTGACGTTTATCGGAGGTACCTTCCTTGTCTGAACAGAGCAGTCTCCCAGCTGGCCATCATCTAGTGATGTTCCTCTAAGCTTTAGAGTGATTTCCACAGCCTCAGTTCGCTCTTTGGTACATTAACTGCAGAGTATTACCACAGGTAACACGATGTCCACCACTACTTTCCTTTGGGTTCTCAGTAGCTGTAATTGAAACAAGATGTGGTTGGGCCCCTCCATCCACATTGGATCAAGTTTTACATTGAACCAGTGAGGAAGATAAAACCCAATAATAAATTCAACAATCAACATCAAATTCTGTAGCATTTTGCCCTTCAGTGCATGTTTGGAAACCCAAATCCTGCAGAAACGAATCGCTGTAGTTAACCAACGACTGTGACTTACGGGTCCAATCTCCAAGAGAGCCAGATTTTGAGGCAACTCTCCTGATCTGATTGCTTGAACAATACGATAAGCTTAAGATTGATCCGTGCTGAGGTCTTTGATAACTTCTTCAGACAACACTGGAAGGGGAGGGCCTACTTCGACCTTTGGAAATTTTGTATCTAATATACTATTTTAGAAATGAAGCCTTATATATATATATATATATATATATATATATATATATATATATATATATATATATATATATAGATAGATAGATAGATAGATAGATATTATATGTAACAGTTTTTTTGCGCACACCTACAGGTCGCTACAATTGGTGTAGAACAATGCGGTTTCCACCATTCGATGCGTCCTTTTATTGTGCAGTGCCCATGCTAAAAAAAATTCCCTAAATAATTCCTTCCCCCCTTTTAGGGGTACAGTTCTTGTTCTTCCCATGCCTGTACACGCATTTTTTTAATTTTTCATTTTTAATCATAATTTTGGCACAAAATAAGTCAATATTTACTAAACATTTAATATCATTCGATTCACAAAAGATTTATTTATCGAGTCAATTTAAAAAAAGTATATATTTTTAAAATTCATAAAGAACTTTTTGCAAAAAACTAAAAACAAACATGCATTTTTAAAATTCAATGATTTTTATACAAAATATTTTGATATTTTTAAAATTCAATGATTTTTATACAAAATATTTTGATATTTGTTATAATTTTAACATTTTTCGATTCACAAAAGATTTCTTTATCGATTCAATACAAAAAATTACATAATTAAAACGGGCAATTTAAATAAACACGAGTTTAAAGTTAAATGAGCCACACTCGAAATTATTTACCGTGACTTTTGTGCGTTTTATTACTGTGGCTTTTGTACAAATAATTTTACGTATACACAAACAATTTGATAGGATATTGATTTATCATTCTATTTTTTAGTTGTCATAGAAATACGTTAAGTTATCTGATTAGATGCGCTTTTATAGTTGAAGATCATTTTTAGAAAATTATTTATTTTCCCCACTTTAAAATATTAAAAAATTTCTATTAGGTATCCTAATATCATTATGCCTGTCGCTGTAAGTAAGAAAATAGCAATTAAATAATTAATTTTAAAACATTAAATGACGTCATCAAGATCATTACGAAACCTATGGTAAAATTATTGAATACCCGGTTAGGTTCATTGAACGCCAGGTTAGGTCATCTGTACACCCTTCACGATTGGTTAGGTTAAGTCGTGATATTTTCGTTGGCTTTAACGAAAATATCATGACTTAACCTAACCAATCGTCAAGGGTGTACAATTAACCTAACCGGGCATTCAATTAACGTACCCGGGCATTCAATTAATCTAATCGGGCATTCAGTTGACCTAACCGGCCATTTAATTAACCTAATCGGGCATTCAGTTGACCTAACTGGGCATTCATTAACCTAACGGGCATTCAGTTTACCTAACCGGGCATATATATATATAGCGTTCAACATCCACCCCGGCAACGCCGGGTCGCTCCGCTATTATTGAATACCCGGTTAGGTTCATTAAATGCCAGGTTAGGTCATCTGTACACCCTTGACGATTGGTTAGGTTAAGTCGTGATATTTTCGTTGGCTTTAACGAAAATATCATGACTTAACCTAACCAATCGTCAAGGGTGTACAATTAACCTAACCGGGCATTCAATTAACGTACCGGGCATTCAATTAATAATCTAATCGGCATTCAGTTGACCTAACCTGCCATTTAATTAACCTAATTGGGCATCATTACTATTATAATTTAACAAAACTGTGTCTGCCCGTCTGTCCGCAGAAAAAACTTTTACGTTTCTGAACCGATTTCGACCAAACTTCGTATGGTGGATGAGGGTGATGAGTAATGAACGAAAATATATGTGTGACCCCCCCCCCCGCACACACACACACCAATTACTGGGCCCGAGGGCCCCCAGCACCGCGATAAAACTATAGAAAAGAACGCAGCAATGAAAATCTTGAGCTTCATATTGTGTCAATATTTGTGAAGCTTAAGATTTTCATGATTATAGTTTTATTGACCAAATAATTGAACCCCCAGTAATTAGGGACCTGCGACCCCTCAATTACTGTCGGTTCAATTATTTGGTCAATAAAACTATAGAAAAGAACGCAGTCATGAAAATCTTGAGCTTCACATCCGAGTTCATCGTATCAAGATTTGTGAAGTTTTAGATTTTCATGGTTGCGTTCTTTTCTGTAGTTTTATTGACCGAATAATTGGTTCGCCAGTAATTGGAGGGCCACAGGCACCCCAATTACTGAGGCCCAAGGTGAGAGGAATGAGAACGATATCCAGATAAAGGGCTATTGATGTTCAAAATAAAATACGCCGTAGGCCCACAATTCGGTTTGGGTCGAAGGTCCAAGCACCGCAGATCTAGCAAAATCGGGGCTACGCGCCGATCTTTTGCTAGTTTATTTCTAATTCCGTTGCTTCATCTAGCATGTTGCCAAGGGGGCCTGACCACTTGTTGTTGCTCTTTGTACGACCATCAAGTTCCTAGATGAGACGACGAAGAGGTAGTTCCCCCGTGTGCAAATCACATACAATCCAAACAAGCCTTCTTCCAAGTTTTTTCTCTAAATGCGTCATAACACCGCCCTGCCATCCAGTGTTCACCGCAGTTGAGTCTCCACCAACGGCCTGCAGTGAACTGTCAAGTCTTCTTTCTTGAAGCCAACATATTATTTGATCAGCAATTGCCTTTACATGTTTCTTGCCTTCTACTTCTGCTTCAGGAACAAAGTGAAACAAATAGCAGCCACCAGGTTCGGAACACACAGAGTAGTGTTCTTCTTTGGTGAGACCGGGAAACTTTCTGTCCATTCCCTCTACCTCTAGGAGAACTTTTATGTCATCTCTTCTTCCATCAAACAAAAGGCAAGAGAGACCTTCCTCCTTCAAATCTTTTTCATGCTGATCAGATATTTCCTTCATTATTTTTTCTTGTGCTCTTCTTATCTTATTATGATCTATCACTAAGGATGTATCCTCTCGGCTGATGAGGCCTGCATCTATCCAAGCGGCAGTGGCAATCTCTGCAGTCTCTCGTAGCCCCGTATGGTGGCGAATACTGGCAAGGGCAATGTTTGAGATGTCTTTAGTGTTGTATTTCATTCTCTTCGGCGAAGGTTCAGATGGCATTTTGGAGCTATCATCTGATGTTGCTTCTTTCTGTTCATCTGAAGAGCTTTCAAAGAAGTGAGAAACCTCTTGATAGAGCTCTTCATCTCTTTGGGTGGCTTCTTCACTCTTCTTTTTCTTCCTTTCTTCCCTCTCTCGGATTTTCTCTTTTTTCTTAGCAATAACAATCTGTTTTTTGGTTTCTGAATAATCTGCCGAACCAATCTGCATACTTCCTTGGCCTCCCGCCTTTGTTCTCTGCGCCTTTATGAAAGCCAGCTCCAAAACAGGAATCTTCTCACGAGGACAGCGACAATCAATGTGAGGGTGAGGTTCTCTTCTGCATGAGGGAGAACAATTAGCTTCAGAACACAACTCTATGGGACACTGGCAGTTAAAAATGTCAAGAAGAGTATCAAGTGTGTGCAGAAATTTAATTTGCTTTGCTAGTTTTCCTTTACCAAGTGATGTCTCAACTGCTTTGTGCCACAGCTTTGTTAATTTTAGCTCAATAGTTCTATACTGATTGAGTACAGATGGTTTGAATAACACATTAGCTTTTTTCCACTGATGCAGAAGAGGGGGAATCATGTCCCTTATGAGCTCTTTCTCTGTGTAGTTCCTTCTATCCTTTGTATTTTGTTCACGAAGGAGTAACCCTAGTCTCAGCATGTCTCGCACTGTTGGTAGTTCTGATACGGGAAGCTCCTTGCCTGTACCGACTAACAGGCTCAAGTGGCATGACGATTGACCTCTTGTCTTCAATTTTGGCATCTTAGGAATATCTGAAAAGAAAAACATTTAAGTATTTTATATCAATTACGATGTTTCAAAGTTTAGTCATTCGATGTTCTAAAATTCAATAAAAAAATATTTCATGGGATTACAACATAATTAGACAGAAGAATATGATAATAATAAATAATTGTAATAATCAATAATCCATACTTACAGTTAAACTGTAGTATTCGTCTAGTAGAATAACTATGAAGTAGGTACAAGAGCAATAACAGCAAACCACCGTCTATGACATCTAAGAGGCAACTGAGGACTGAGAGTGAGGGACAGTTCTATTCATGTTGTGACTTGTACATTGTACAACAACTATATGTCCTTGAAAACACTCCATATGCGATCAGTAAGATAATTCTGTGACAGATGAATAGTTAATCAATTTGTCCTATTATTTAGTAAAAGAGTCAATTTCTGAAACTTTAAGGTAAAATTGATGTAGGTAAGGGTTATTTTATTTCATTTTGGTTGGCCAATTTCAAGTTTTGACATGAAAAGACTATATTTTCACTACCAAAATTGATTTGAAAAAAGTTGACAAAATTGACACACCCTAATATATATATATATATATATATATATATATATATATATACCACCTTGGTGGTGGTGTAGTGGTTAGCGTCGCTGACTACGAATCCGTCGGCCCCGGGTTCGAGACCGGTGACGGCAGCCGGCGCGCAGCAAAACCCAGCTGTTCATCCTTCCACACAATAAAGAATGTGGTTGAGAGATAAATGGGTACCTGGGTGGCCTAGTGGTTAAGACGCTGGGCTGCTGATGGGTCGTGGTTCCGATTCCACGTTAAACTGTAGGTCTAAGGTGGAGTGAAAAGCTTGAACTTCGTCAGAATGAACAATTCTGGGGGAAGCTAACCAAAGGTTACCAAAGGTATATATATATATATATATATATATATATATATATATACTGCAGTTCACACCGTATACGTACGTACATAATTTATGTTAGTCTGACCAAATACTGAATATGCCAAGTGTATTTAAGTAATTATGTAGCCAACGTCCGACTAGAAAAAAACTATGCGTAATCAGCTAATCTTAATAATTAGGTCTAGTTACAAGACACGAGGCTATGAATTTGTTTCCAGTGTTCAGCCAGGCCTAGTCCTAATATATATATATATATATATATATATATATATATATTATTTGTGGAAGTTTCTACACTGATACAGAGTATCACAGCACACACTATATATATATATATATATATATATATATATAGGGTGTCCAAAAGGTATGGCCTAAAAATAAACTTTTACAATTTTGTTATTATAAATGATAGAGTTAAAGAACAATGATAAAAACAGGCATGAATGCTTTAAGTTTTATTTAATATAGTTAGTAAACCTCCACATGATATCCACCGTTCACAACAACTAGTCTAATTCTACGTCCAAATTCTGAAAACGCTGAACAGGGAAATTACTCACTGATTTCAAAATTCACTATTTAAACAGTTTACGGCACTTAACTTCCGGCATCATCTACAGATCATCAAAAACATTAAGAATTCCTAGGCTACTGGACCAGACAACATATCTAACATACACATTAAACATTTGGGCCCACAGGGAATACAAGCTCTCACAAATATCAGCACATATTCATACCAACACTGTATTATTCCTGACATATGGAAACAAGGTAAAATTATTACACTACTCAAACCAAAGAAAAATCCAACAGAACCAGCTTCCTATAGATCCATCACTTTACTATGCTCATCTTCCAAAGTAACAGAAAGACTAATCTTACAAATCACCAACCCACACATACCACTATCGTCTACTCAACATGGTTTCAGACCTCACCACTCAACCACGACTATCACTCACTAACCTCACGCAGCACATCATGGATGGCATCAACTCCAGACGATCAGCTCAACGTACACTATTAGCAACATTAGAAAAGCATTTGATGCTATCCCACGCTTCCCTCTCATAAACAAAATACTCAACACAAACATGCACAATAACACCAAAAGGTGGCTGAGCAACTATCTTTCCGGAAGATACTCACATGTCACATTTAATGGCAAGTCATCCAAAAACAAGCTTTTTCCGAACGGGATCCCTCAAGGCTCTGTTCTCTCATCAACACTGTTCAACTTATACATGCATGACATTCCAACACCCATAGATAACAAGCTTACTTTATCATCATATGCAGATGACATCACTCTAACATCCACCCACAACAACATCGACACCGCTACAACTAACCTACAAACATACATAAACAGTATACAAGACTGGCTCACACACAATAGACTCAAAGTAGCGTCCACAAAATCAACCATCAACTTGCTCACAAGCAACACAAAAGAACACTAGGTAACTCCACAGCTTACGTTAAACAACACCAACATTCCACACACTCACAGGACCAAAATACTTGGGGTCACATACAACACATCATTATCTTTTGCAAACCACATTCAGGACAGGCACAAACTTTGGACACCAGCAGGAAACAACATCACTCATATACAAACAATATATTCGCTCAGTTATGGACTATGCTAGCCCATGCTGGGCACCCATTATCTCAAACACACACATAACCACCTTACAGACAATACAAAACAACGCACTTCGTATCATTACAGGATGCACTCAAACAACACCAATAGAACACCTGCACACAGAAACAAAAATACTGAAAGTTAGGGAACATTTAGACATGAGGGGAACACAATTCATGGCAGCAGCGACAACTAACCCACAACACCCTTGCCACTACATGTACAATCATGCACCGACACCTCGCACCATTAAGGTGACACCAGAGAGACATTATAACCAAATACTCCATTCCATACCACGCCCCACAGACATCACACAGTACAGAAAACACATACACACACACACACACACACCTAACCCACAAAGCAGTGACACGACTCGGTCCGAATGCGGTCCTAGGTGCGAAGCCGCCACCCATTAACAGGTCAGAGATCAGCCTGAGCAGATCGAATCGAGGTAACTTAGTACGATTCCGATGTGGACATCACCCCAACTTACGGACATATAAACACAGACTAGATAACTCCACAGACGACACCTGCCATCTGTGCCAGGACACACCACAAACAATTGAACACATTATGACAGACTGTACCACTCTAACAAACAACGAACACAACACAACATCACTAGTGCGCTGAACCTCTGGTCCACTCCGGAGAGGGCGATCGGTTACCTGCGTGCCGCCGGCTTGCTCGATCAGGGTGGGCTGATTGGCTAAACAACAACAACAACTACAGTACGAGGCTATTTGATGTGTTAGGCTAAATTAAGCTAAGCACCTTGTTGCTAAGCGCCTTTTTATAACATAAGGTATGCGCATAACTTACACCAGATTTCATACGTTCAGCTTTTCTGGCTAATCATTTGTTGATGATGCATGGACTTTAAACAGAAATATTATTGCCTGGAGGAAAAGTCGATACTATAACAACTTATCTTACACTGTAACTATAAAATGGCCACATCAAAATCCTATAATTGAAAGTTTTTAAAGTATCCCACGTTTGTGAAATAAACCTAACTACTCTATTCCCTAAATTTAGGACTAATGCATGAGTAAAATACATAGTCGTCCTAGCATTACCACCAAACTATAGTGAACAATATATTTATTCTGTCATTGATTTTCAAAAAATAAAAGTATTACTATGACAACACCTGAGAGGGGGAGGAGGAGAGGGAAGGAGTGAGGGTGGTGGACTGGGGCTCAAGAGGGACTGCGTTGCTGTCACATCTCGGAGAGGATGGAGCGGAACTATTGCAGGGGACTGTACAGCACTTTGAAATCCACTCTCCCGATATTCTTTCATCCACTTACATGTTCTTTCCAAACTCTCGATGGCACTTGCCAGATGCTTTGAATCACTCTGAAGATCTTTACTCACGTACTTGACTTGAAAGAGGAGGTCATACCAGAATATGACAGCAACAATGAATTTAAAATTCTTCATCTCTTTGTAAAGTAATTCTGCTTCGCTTCTTCCTTGAGGATCTTTTGCTTTTACAGCAATTTCGACGAGTGCATCATAGATCTCGACAGCTTGTTATCGTACAGCTTTGACACTTTGCACGCGGCATTCCCATCTTGTCTCGCTCAAGGGCTTCACTGAGAACTCTTTCACATACTTGCAGAAGACTGAACATCGATGGGTTGAGGCTGAAAAGAAGACATACAGGCGTTGAATAACCCCGAAAAATGAGATGGCTTGAACACGTGTTTTTGCCATGTCCCCAAGTTGCAAATTGTAGTTGTGGCATGCGCATGGAGTGAACTTTGAAGAATGCTCTTGAATTCATGTATCTAAATTTGCATCGAATGTATGCGTTATGGATTGGATCATAGTCATTTTGTAAAAGTAAATAAGGAAGCTTCACAACTAATCAGTGTTTGTTTAAAAAATAATATAAAATTAAAAACAAATTTGTAAAATTAGGGACCTTTTCCGTTCTATGGGCACCATTGAAATGAGGGAAATTAATATTTTATATATATATATATATATATATATATATATATATATATATATATATTATATATATATACAGGGTGTCCCATAAGTCCGGCATCATAGGAAAAATAATAAAAAAAGGCAAAACAAAAGCTTTTATTTACAGAACGTGCTCAATATGTCCACCATTGTTTTCAATACACAAATTCAGACGTGATACCCAGTCAGCAAGCACACAGTGAATGATGTCAGGAGTAATGGTGTTACATGCCCCAATAATGCGCTGCCGCAAATGTTCAACACTCCTAATTTTCTCTGCGTATACCAGCGCTTTCAAGTGGCCCCCAGAGATAAAAATCCAGTGGCGTGAGATCTGGGCTTCTAGCTGGCCATTCCACAGGCCCTCGACGTCCTATCCAATGACTAGGGAATTGTTGGTACAGGTATTCCCTTACTTGGTTGCTGTAATGTGCAGGAGCGCCGTCTTGCTGGAACCATGTTGGGAAATTTCCTTCCTCGTTCAAGACACTGAGAAATGCTTCTTCCTTGAGCATACGTAGGTAGGTGCCTCCAGTGACATGTTCATCGAAAAAGAGGGGGCCTATGATGCGATCCTTCCAAATTAATTTACATTAATTATACTGTGTGTTCTTTGCAGTTAAAATGTATATATGTACGGCATGCGAAGGTGCCCACTCAGGGCATTGGTTTCTGATCGTATGTAGGAGAATTACGACTTTTGATTGATCGAGGTCCATGGTGTAGTGGATAGCATATCTGACCGGCAATCGAATGATCCCGGGTTCGATTCCCGGGTGGTACCTCATTTTTCATTTGTTCGTTCTCCCTCCTCATCTTGTGCGGAACGCTCTTCTACACAAACGTCGTTCTTTACATATATATATATATATATATATATATATATATATATATATATATATATATATGTGTATATATCGAAACCTACGGTAAAATTATTGCATGCCTGGTTAGGTTAACTGTACGTCCTTGACGACTGGTTAGGTTAAGTCGTGGTATTTTCGTTAAAACTAACGAAAATATCACGACTTAACCTAACCAATCGTCAAGGGCATTCAATTAATCTAATCGGGCATTCAGTTAACTTAACCGGGCATTCAGTTAACCTAACCGGCATATATATATATATATATATATATATATATATATATATATATAACCTAGGTCTTTGCGCGAATGCAAATTATCGTCAAATTTTTGAAGAAACGACAAATATTTTTTGTTTTTATTTATGTCCATAGCTGTTAAATTAAATAAATTAAATTTCTCCTATTCAGTTTCATTTCAATGGTGCCCATAGTACGGAAAAGGTCCAAAATAAGGTAATAATACAGCGTTTGCAGAATGTAAAATTAATTTAGTTATCCTTTTGATATAAAAATATATATATATAGGCCTAATCTTCTTCTGCAGCATTATTAGTCCCATTTATATGGGGTCACTGTTGCGGCTACTACTACTCCACTCCGCCCTATCCTGCGCCATCTCCTCCGTCAGGTTCTTCTCACTCATATCCATCCTGACGCGACCTCTCCACCTCATCCTTGGTCTTCTTTTCTTCCTCCTCCCGGGTACTTCCATAGATAACACCCTCCTCCCAACGTAGTTCTCGTCTCTTTTCATTACATGCCCATACCATGCCAGTCTTCTCTCTTGAGCCTTCTTTGAAATTTTCGTAACTTTCACCATCCCCTGACTCTGTCTTTCCTTATCCTCTCTCTTCTAGTTACACCGCATCCACCTCAGCATCCTCATCTCCGCAATCTCCATTTTCCTCTCATGACACTTCTTCATTGGCCATGATTCTTCCCCATACAACAGTGCAGGCCTCACAATTGCCTTAAACACTTTACTTTTCAGCTTCATAGGCATCCTCCTATCACACAACACTCCCGAAGCCCTCCTCCAGTTATTCCATCCTCCTTTTAGCCTGTGGTTGATCTCTTCCATTATCTCCCCATTATCCATTATCTCTTCCATTATATATAGGCCTAATATACGCAACTAAATAACAATTTAATATACTAATGTAATGTATTTCGGCACTTATTATTATTACAGTATATATTTTTCTTCCCTTTAAAAGTTTGGAAATAACTTTAGAGCTTGGATGAATTTGGATATTAAACTATATGTTGTTTTTAGATGCAAAAGGGGTAATTTCATCATTTATTGATAAGTATCACTACCAGTGACATATCCTGATCAACTACTTTGGCTTACCATACTTATATATACACACCTTTCAACCTTTCAAATGTTCCGTGCGATGATTCCTCATTTCATGAAGGTCAAGCTTGTCGCCCCTCCTCTCGAGTTGGCCTGGTGAAGTAGCGAGTTGGTTTCTTGTACTCTCCACCTCACATAGCCAGGTGCGCCCGGCTCATTGGGGATTGTTCTGAGCCAGGCGTCTAATCTTCTTTTGAAGATGTCCACTGCAGCACCACTCGTGTTTCTTAGGTCTTTGGGCAGCTGATTAAACAGTCCTGGTCCTCTCACAACAAAACTATTTTCTTTCAGGGTTAAGGATGTTCCCTGTCTAGTCTTTAATTTGGGAACACGACACAGTCTTCCTTTTCTACTTTCCACTGTGAACGTATACACGGCTACGGTACTCGCCAAATAAAGGCCGAGATTGCGTGTCCAGGCCGGGAGAGGTGCGAGTGGGACTTTTGGACATCTCATGTCTGCCTAAAGAATGACCTAACGCCACATTATTGTTAAACCCTTCTGTGGACCAAGCGAATTTTTCCTTGTTAAAAAAGGCACAAGGCCAGCAGAGAAGTTTATTTAATTTGGGACACCCAGTCAACCACTTGTGCTTCGAGTAATTTGAAACACAGAAATGTCGTGTGTATTCCCCCATTGCGGTCTTTACATGTCACAAACAAACCTGGTAATTCAGGCGTAGGCCTTCCACGTTCCTTAATTTGAAGCTTCTCAGTAAAATCACGGCAACTGAATGGCTTTTTCGCTAAATCTTCAATTACACGGTCACATTCAATGGTTTCTATATATATATATAAAACCACCAGTGGCGTACTAAAACGGGTGCGAGGGGGGCGGTCCGCCCCGGGTGACAGCCAGGAGGGGGGGTGCCATCGGGAGAGTTGAAATACCAGTACAAGTTTTCAAACCATATGAAAAATTTGCCAAAGTAAGAAAAAAAATTTAAAATGTTCACACTATTACAACAGCTTAATGTTAATTTCCACTATAAAATAAATTTTTATTTCATAGTGGACACAAGAGGATCAGCTCAGATTTTGCTGTCTGCTGTATGTGATTTCTCTTTTTTTGAGTTACCTTTCTTTCTGGTGTGAAGTCCTGGAAGAAATTAATCTCACACAAAAGTATTTGCAAACAGTTGGAATCAGCCTTGAAAAGTGCATTGTGAAGCTCCAAGCTCTAAAACTGTTTCTTGAAGATCAGCGCAATGAAATTGTGGAGAAAGCCATTCATTATGCATCTACAAAGTGTGAGGAAATGGACATTTCTATGGAGAGAAGAGGGAGAGTAAAGCTCCGAAAAAGGATGCCAGGAGAGATGGCAAAGGATGCTGGTCTCATATTGCCAGAGGAAGTAAAAAGGGCTATGTTTGAATGTCTTGATCACTTTCATCAAGAATTGGAGATTCGTTCTAAGGCAATGGATCAAATTCTGTCAATCTTCGCTGTTATTCAGCCAAACACTTTGGTTGTTGCAACAGAAGAAGAACTTCGGAAGTATATTCCAAATTTGACTCAGATTTTCGATGAATTCTCTGATGAAGATATCAGTGTGGAAACTGGACGACTTCGGAGGCATTTGGAAGCTGCCAAAATCAGCGTTGAAGAGGCAAAGAAATGGACAGCATTGCAGTTTCTGGAGTTTATTGTGAAATGAGATTTTTGTGAATCTTTGCCAAGCTTGTCACTGTGTTTGAGATTCTTTTTGACTGTCTGTGTGTCTACTGCTTCATGTGAAAGAAGTTTTTCCAAATTGAAATTGATAAAAAATTTCTTTCGCTCGACCATGAGTCAGACAAGAGTGACAAATCTGGCTTTACTTTCAACTGAACATGAATCTGCAAAGAAGGTGAATTTTGATGAGGTCATTGATCAATTTGCAGAAATTAAGGCTCGAAAGCATAGACTGTGAATCCTCTCTATTTACCTTTGAAGAATAGGCTGAGCGTTGAGACTGGATTTCCTGTGTTTTTTGTATAAAATAAAATGCAGTATTACCTGTTCACTGAATTTTTAATGTCCTGCATTTTTCTTATTTCCAATTTGCTTATGACAGTACTGTACTGTTTAAAAATCTACTTACAAACATAATATTTTTTTCCTGTGTGTTTAAATTTTAAAATTATTTATAAGGGGTGCCAAAGGAAGGATCCGCCCCGGGTGCCAAATACTTTAGGTACGCCCCTGATAACCACACGCCCTGAAAGAAGACAAATCATTCGAAACACCTGCCATATTTAGGCTTAATCTTTAAACAGTAATATAATAGAAGCGGATGAGCGCATACACAACATCTCAGCACGCAGTAGAAAACGGAACTGGCTAGCAGCACAGAGCGCTCGCAGATATGAGCGATAAACAAGCCAGCTGTAGGCGCTCGCTGATTGGCTGACATTTCCTGCGCCATGCCACTGCGTCACCATTCCATAGTCCCACTATAACCTTTGGTGATCAACCGTTGCTGTGGCTCATCTAATAACATCGTTATTTTATCGCGCTCTCAAAACTGCAGTAATTATTGTTTGAATTGTATTGTTTCATGAACTTTTTAAGTACTGTTTTAATATTTACTAAAAATAATTTTTGAATTCTCTTAAGGCTACCCGCTTGCCGGCAGTCAGCGCTGGTAGGCAGTCACAGAAGGCGCAGGTTTATCTGGGAGTTGTGGTTTAGCTGTCATAATTTTCCAGTTTCTCCGCCTCAACAACACGTCTACACGCGCGGGCAAGCGAGAAAAGAATGTTTTGTTCATTCCGGTAAACTTGTCAGCGCGGGCAACCAGCGCCGACAAGTTTGAACATGCTTCTACTGTGTGCGACTGCGCTCCATAGCATGGTCACATTCATGACGCTTGTCAGCGCCGGTCGGCGCTGGTAACCCGCAAGGGGTAGCCTGCTTTCTTTGTGTTCTTACCCTTAGGTTGGTTTACCGCCGGTAAACGCGATAACACAGCGAATACGCCACCGATCACTACACATGTGTTGTGTATGATAGTTATTAGGGTCACTCAATATATTTCCCCCGACCCTTTTTTCTTAGCTAAATAATAGGCCATGAGGCTTCACATAACCGGATTTTTCCAGTTTGAACTCTCCCCCCAGCAGTTTCAGTTTCGAAAATGGCGTCTGACAGTGATGTGCGTCGTAAACAGAGAGCTGTTATCGACTTCTTAACTGCAGAGAAAGAAACAGTTGGAAATATTCACAAACGTCTACAAAACGTTTACGGAGATGCTGTTGTTGATCGAAGCACATTTGGACGCTGGTCTAAACGTGAGAGATCATCGGAGAGAGGGAGAGCCAACCTCGATGATGAGCTACGCAGCGGTCGCCCGGCATCGGCTGTGACATCTCACACTGTGTAACGTGCTAAAGCATCATTTGATCAAATCGGTGCGTCACATACAAGGAGCTATCACTAGAGCTAGGAATTAGTGAAGGAAGTGCGAATACGATAATTCAGCAATTGGGATACTCAAAAATGTGTTCACGGTTTGTTCCTCGCGAGCTGACTGAAGATCACAAAGCCCAAAGAAAAGAAATTGCTTCTGAGTCGTTGGTTCGATACGAGACAGAAGGAGATGACTTCCTTTCACGAACTGTGACTGGGGATGAGACTTGGGTACACCTGAAACAAAACGCCAATCCATGTAGTGGCATCACGCAGACTCTCCACGCAAAAAAAAGTTCAAAATAGCTCCCTCTGCAGGAAAGGTTATGGCCACCATCTTCTGGGATTTGAAAGAGGTGATTCTGGTGAACATTATGAAGAAAGGACAAACAATCAACGCAGAGACATATATTTCTACCCTACAGAGACTCCAGAAACGTATAAAGCGAGTTCGACCGGAGAGAAAACTGAAAGACGTCCTTCTTTTGCACGATAACGCAACAACACACAACAGTTTGTAAACAAGAGAGGCCATCACAAAAATGCGCTTGACTGTGTTACTCCACCCTCCATACAGCCCGGATCTGGCACCTTCAGACTTCCATTTGTTTGGGCCAATGAAGGATGCTATTCGTGGAAGAAAGTTTCAGAGTGACGATGAGGTTGTTGAGGAGGTTAAGAGGTGGCTCCAGCGGAACCCAGCGGACTTTTATTAGCAAGGAATAAAGGCCCTTGTTTCGAGGTGGAGGAAAGTCGTAGAAAAGGATGGAGACTATGTAGTAAAATAAAAACTTGTAAAAAAGGTATGTAACTACTTGTGTACAGAATTTCTGGAACTTACAAGGAAACTTGGAAAGAAAAAAAAAGTTTGGGCAAAATATATTGAGTGGCCCTCGTAATGGTGTTTTTTTCATGTCTATTTAGTTACGATGTTATAGAAGAATTTTGCGTATAGAACCGCCAGCGAAATTAAGATATTTACGTTTTAAGTGTAAATTGTGTTTTTGTTGATTCAACTGACCATATATAAAGCGAATATTGCCGAGTAAATGAATACTAAAAACTGACAGAACGATATTTGTAAATTACACTGAGTGCATCATGATAAATTTCACAAGGATAATGCGCTTCATAACGAAGAAGTCTAGTTGAAATACAACTCCTTCGCAGCATCTAAGTTCATTTGACAATCCACTCTTTGGTGGAGGAAGCAAGTTCCTTATTAATTGAATGATTTTTTTTCCCGAGTGTATATTTATATATAAGGAGGGTTGACAAAAGTAAATAACACCTAATGACTGTCTTTAAACTTGTTAAAAAAATATAGGCGGCGGAAGCCAACCTGTGAAGATAAAGTAACTTTAAAAGATAAATTAGTATGTATTTCACAATGCCACCAGGCAGAGGTTCTTGGGAATTGACAGATGTCATAAGAAGTCGAGTTACTGTACTTTGGGAAGCAGAGCAAAGTTAAAGGGGAGTTTCATGAAGGCTTTGCATTCCGTTATCACCAGTTAACAGTCATTGTGCATTCAAGAATATCAAGAAAACAACGGTTGCTGATCGTCCTGCTCGTCCAGATCCATCTGAAAGAACGCTTCGTGCCGTCAGAAGACGTGTAGAAACGAACTCTCTCCAAACAGCTGCTGAATTGCCTTTTGAAATTAAGATTAGTTCTTGGACCATCAGATGATATCTTACCGACATGGGCTACTATTGCAGGGCAGCTAAAAGGAAGCAACATTGGCAACATTCCTTTCCGGGAGCAGTGGCCAGCACCGATGATCAAACAATGTTCTGCCGTTTGGAACACCAGTCTTCTCGGACTAGTTTCAGTTTGCTTCATTTCCAGACAGTGGGCGTGTGTGGGTATGGAGACGTCTCTTCCAAGAATTTTCTCTCAAGCGTCTGTGAGCTACGGTAAAACATGGAGAATTTTCTGTAATTTTCTTCATGTGGCCTTAGTGGTCGCAAGACCACTAAGGCCACATGAAGGTGTGGGTGGGTATGTGAACTTGTGAAAAAATATAATTCAATAGAAAATCGGTATATGAGCGAAAAGATTGTACAATTATTATTATTATTACATGACAGAATAATATTAATAATGATAAAAATATAATAATAATGATAATAATAATAATAACAACGAAATAAAGTGGAAATTTTATTTCATCAGCAAAACTTGAACCGAAACTCAACTTGAACCAGACTTTAACGTTTTTTCCTTATCTAAACAATTTGAAAGAACAGGTATTGACATTTCCATATAATGTAAACACAACTTAACTCGGCTTAAATTAGATTTTAACGTTTTCACCTAATCTATGGCTGAGTGATGGAAAACGTTTTGTTCATTTACAGGAAAACTAATACAGTATTTCAATTTTCATAAAAGTAGCGAATAGCGCCATGGAATTGCCTTAAAAAGTAGCGGCGCTACCATTTTCGCTACTTTATTTAGATAGTAGCGGCGCTATTCCCAACACTTCATATAGTACATATCCACTCAAACAAATTTTGCATTGTCTGGCCATGTACAGTATATTTATAGGGATACCAGTGAGATCACGGAAAACAAAGACTTCTCTCAACCTTCTATACATACAAATATTATCTTCTACTGTTTGAAATCACTCATAAAAGAAGTTTTGAAAACCATTTCTTCTGTCTAAAGAAGTTATGTATCATTAAAAGAAGTTATTATATCATCTGACAAGAAACTTTGATACCGAAAAGAAGGAAAAACTTCCCTATAGAATGCGCCCTTATGAAGAAGTTACAAGTTCTAAATTTAGAAGGTTTTATTTTGAGTGATGGAGAACACTGAATAAAAGTATTTACCATAATAAAGGCATTTTTAATCTACAATTTTAAGTAAATTAAAAATCGCAGAGTACATATTTGCAAAATATACACTTATATTTATTAATCGAAAAGTAATTTACACACTAAAGAATGATTTTATTTTAATCTCGGACTTTGTAAGCATTAAGTGAAAATACTGCAGCGCGTATTTCGATCTAATCGTGTTATTCCTCACCGCTGAAAAAAAGTATCCAAAAGATATAAGAGAAAACTCACGTTGTTTCGAGCAAAAACAAATTGATTACATTTATTATAAATGTAATGATGGTTTTTTAACCTTCGCAGCATCTAAGTTCATATGGCGAAGGGGACCTACAGTTTTACGTGGGATCCAAACCATCTGAGGGTCGCTACATAATGTGGATGCGAAAGACGGTCTCCCATCCAACTACTATCCAGACCCTATATCGCTTAACTTCGCTGATCGACGGAAAGCAGTGTTATGACCCTGGCCAGTGGCCACGACGTTCACAGAACAACACGTGATCTTTTTAATAAGTAAACAACCGATTGTTTTATTGTTTTTTAAATTGAGTTGCCTATTGGGGAATTTTTCGCTTGTGTATTTAACTCATTTACTTGGTAAATTCTGTCTATTTCTTTCTTGTCCCTGAAGATGTGAATATATCACGAAAGCGCTCGGATTTCGTGTTTCCTTTTCCTTTTCCCTGTGGTTGTTTGCTTTTATATATATATATATATATATATATATATATATATATATATATATATATATATATATAATAATTTAGGGTGGTCCAAAAAATAAAATTTTGTAATTTTTTACCTCCACATGGCTGCTCCTGTTCCTATATCTATCAAACATCTCCATGCCAAATTTCAGCCTAATTGAATGATATTTACTGGTCGCTATGAATTTCATTTTACTACTCAGAAAAAACAAGGGCAAATGCTAGTTTATTTGTTTGAAAACAGATGAAATCTCAAAGAAAACAGCTTATTTTTTTTAGAAAACAGAATAACTTAAAGAAAACAGATTAAATTTTAAAGAACAAAAATGATATGTTTGATAGAAAATTACACTTATCATTCGTTTATAATATACATCATTACTTAGATTAACGCTTCATCACTGACTCCTTCGAAGACGATGAGTAGTCTTGGCGATGTTTTGCTACTAATCGGAGAATGAATTGTTTTTGTTCTTCATCCTTCGTCAAAGATGTATTGTATGCCTTGATAATGGCGATACCCCTCTCCGTCGAATCAGTGACAACGTTTAGGTTGATCGCTATGCGTCGAAATTCTTGAAAGCAATCATCCTCCGCCCAGAAATTGGGATCAGTCCTCAGGAAGGTATCCTCCGCTGCCTTCCTTCCTTCTTTCTTTAACAGACTGAAGATTTCCAGGGTCCTTTTGGTCAGGGCCGTTTCTAGCCATTAGGGGGCCCTAAGCAGTATACCCATTTGAGGCCCCACCCCTCCATCCACCAACTCACGCCTTACTACATCACCTCAGCACACACATACAAAAACTGGCTGTGTTAATAAAAAACAATTATGAAACAATTTTAATGAAACATTTATGTCCAAAACAACAAATATGTACTTTCAGAAGACAAACAGAAAAAATGCTCCATGAAATTCCTGAAAATTAGCTTATACATTATTTAGAATAAATGACACAGAACTATGTATAAAAAAATAATGCAATTATCAACTACCAAACAATTACTAACTCTACGATACAATCGTGTAATAGCTAACAGTTATACAGAACAGTTTGTATCTTCAAAATGTTTGCTTCCTAGATTTTTTCTGGGCGAAATCATCAATAACATCATCATATGAAATCTCCCTGCAACGTCCTGGTTGATGCTTATGATGCCAAGGCACTGAGGCGATCCTGCCCCATTGATGATCTGAGGTAGTTCTTGATTAGCTTCATCTTAGAGAAGCTCCTCTCGGCTGACGCTACTGTCACAGGTAGAGTGGTAGAGTGCAGGCAATTCTTAGTGCAACCCAGAGATTGGGGTATAGTTCCTCCAGTTGCTTCTGATGAATGAAGGAGAGAAGCTCCAATGCAGTCATGTTGTGTGAAGGTAAAGTCGGTAAGTTCTTAATTTCGAGGGCCAGTTCTCTTCCATCAATGTCAGAGTCAGCTCCAGAGCTCAGTATCTTAGAGAGCTTTTCACACTTGCAGGACAAGTCTTCCTTGTTCATTGTGGTGAAGTTTAGGAGAACCCCAAATATGTCCCTCACATCATCTAATGTTTTGAATCTCTCATTTAGTGACCCGATGGCACAATCCACCACCACATTGACAAATTTGACTTCCAGCCTCTTTAAGGCTTCTGTAAATGGTTCGTCAGGAGCTTTGTAAGCAAAGTGCTTTTTTGTGGATCTGAGCCTCTTCTCCTTCAGCACAGCCTCCACATTCATTTCCTCACATATGTCCCTAGCTACGACTTGTGCTGCAACAAAACCTGTGTTTCTGTAGCTGGTGAGCGAGTCTTTTGTTTTTGTGAGGAGGTTGACTGTCACATCAAACTGCATTGTAGGAGACTGCAGAAGTTTGCTCACATGGTTAACTGCATGAAGAATGTCATACTGTGCAAATCTGAAAGCGATAAGACCCTACCTCCTCTGCAAGTGCTTGTGCTTCAGTCCTGGCTATGGCATCTGTGGCATTGTTTCTGACTTCCAATCATAAGAATATACAAGTGGCACATCTCACCTGTGCTACTGGAAAGCTTCTCCTCTATTTTCTTCTTTTTCCGTTTTTCAGCAACTGATGGATAATGTCGTTTCATTTTCCAAGATGCACGAAGTCACATCTAGTTAACCACAACTAATGCTAAATAATAATAATCATGATAATAATGATGATAATAATAATAATAATAATAATAATGTTTTACAATACTAGAAAAATTAAGCATTTAGGAAAGTATAAGCATATAGTAAGAATAAAGTTAAATAATACAGAAATCAAATCTCACAATAGTTATTTACACATAACGACCAAAACGTTTCGTTTGTCTCCGTTTTATCACATTTGTCTCATACAAAAACTTTAATTAATACGACAATAATAATAATAATAATAATAATAATAATAATAATAATAATCTCAGCTATATTCCTATTCTTGCCCACTGAGCTATGACCTGGGAGCCTGTCTAGGGGCCCCCTAGTAGCAGCGGGGCCCTAAGCGGCCGCTTAGTCTGCTTATGCCAGGAAACGGCCCTGCAGTTTTGGTGACCATTTTATACAAATTCAAATCTTCAATGTTTCCCTCAAGCTTCAATCGACGAGTATCAGTGGTATTCTCGTTACGTTCGAGGTTTACGACCATCTTCCCTTTGGTCTCGACATCGACTCTAGGATCGAAGAATGCAAGGCCGATGAGATTCTCTCCAAGATACCACAGGTGCCGTTGAAGAGCTGTGGATGCTGCTTTGGAAATGGTCTGATTTGGGTACTTTTGCAAGATTTTAAGAAGCAGAATATCGTTGAAAGGAGCGTTGATTCCGACGGGGGCCTCGTTCCAAAAACGTGCTTAGACCAAGGCGATAAACAGAGAGAGCTCGGTGATATTCTCCGTCCCACGTGCTGTCAGCTGTAGTTGATGCTTGAATGGATAAATTTTGAGGACGTAGATGGCCTTGGCCATCCAGCGTGCGTGGTGAGTTGGTCCTGGAGCGCGAACCTTGACTTCTTTTTCTCATCACGGCACCCGAGGAAGGTGAGGCAGAGTCGTAGCAATTCCTCGTAGTTATCACGCGATTGTTTAGACTCCAGTGCCTTTGTGAAGTACTGGATCATTTCCTCTCGAAGCTGGAACATCTTTGGATCTCTGAATAGGTTGTTTGAAGCCTTCATGAAGGAATCCTTCTGAAGTGACGGCCATTTTTTTCTGAAAACGTTTAAAGAGAGTCATTTCCGGGCCACCTGTGGGTCCAAGAAGTGCGTTGCAGGTGTTTGACAAGACGACTTCAAGGATATGATGTCGACAAGCGATCCAGACAAGTTCCCTCCCTACTGCTTTTTCAATCATGGTACAGGATCCCCTGTGAAGGCCAGTATTAGACGCAGTTGTGTCAAATACGAGACCTTGGATCTCACCGCGAAGATTCCAGTCATCAATCGTCGAAATGCAAGCCTTGGCCTGTTCTTCTCCTGTAGCTCGTTGTATTTTTGGCACGGCTAGTTTTTCCATCCCATTTCTCGTAACGATTACCGCGGTTCGTTCGGCTGTTTCCTTTGCGCCGCCAATGTCAGGAAGTAGTTTCCCATCCCAGTGAAGAAGAAGGGGTCCTTCGACAGAAAACGAAACTTGATCCTCTTTGGTTGCTGCCTGCCTTGCTTGTCTTCTTGAACGACGGATGGAGCTGCGTGAAAGAGTCATTGTAGAAATATCATAGCCCAGGGCTTGAACGACTGATCCAGCAACGAAGCATGCCCTTCGATCGGGGAGGTTGACACGATCAAGAGCAGCAACCACACCTGGTGATGTGAAGATATTGTTTCGTTTTGGAGGATGAGAGTGTACATCTGCTCTTCCGGTCGAAGTCGACAGACGATAATCATCGTCTTCAGCGTTGAATTCTTCAGAGGATGAAGTGGATGTGCTGGATGATGGAAGAGCAGCAGCTCCAGCCTGGAATGCAGCCTCTCTTTCTTTGTACCTTAGAGCTTTGTCAGCATCTTTCTCCTGTCGGCATCTCTTGCGGTATTCCATGGCAAAATTAATCTTGTCAGGGCCTGCCATACTGCAGGAAAAGACGTCTTCTCGTTGCATCATCAGGAATTGGCGGTCTTCTTCATTGTCTATCAACGTCGAAAAGCTCTGAGAGAGTCTCTTGGAACATGCTCTCTTTCACTCTGCAGCTTTGTAGCTGCGTCTTGCGGTTTTTCTTCAACGCAAGGAACTCTTCGTACGTAGGAATCGACTCGCTGTGTAGGAATCCTTGCTCTCTGCCATATTTGCAGGGCCTCTTTGCAGGCCAAGTTGTAGCTCTCTTTCAAGGTCTTGGACTATTCATGGTGGTGAAACTGAACCAAACGAAGCACATCACCACATGTGGGTAGCCTTGCAGTTGATAACTCGTTGCTGGGCTTTCCTAGAACCCACGTTTCTGCAGATGAGCGAGTACTTCTAGCCATAACCTGAAAAATGAGAGAAAATAATGCATTAACCGTTTAGCACCAAAACACAATTATGTAAGTGTTAAAGTAAAAAATTGCATAGTCAAAATAAAATAAAGTTAAAAAAATAAAGTAAAAAAATTGGTTACAGTGGGTAGTGGTTGATGGGTAGGAAGATAGGCAAATTTTTAAAAATATATTTAAGAATAAATAAATAATAAACTTCAAGAGACATAAGATATATACCTACCTTAAAATTTTAATAATTTAATTTAATAGCAACATCCTTACCGGTTATAAATTTGCATATAAAGAACATAATTATATATATATATATATATATATATACTGAATAAATATAATACATATGAATTAGTACTTAATATATATGAATTAATAATTATATATATATATATATATATATATATATATATATATATATATATATATTAATTAATACTTACATGAGATACTATTCCTAAGCTCTTGAAGTTTGAACGAACTTAAAACTGTCCTCCAACAAGTTTAAACTTGAAATGATGCATGAGTAAATGATCTGTGGAGTCAATGTGGCGTGACTGCCGCGTCCTCTAAAAATGAAGCGGGTAGAAAATGATTAGCTAATTAATTAATTGAAACTGTGAAAATCATAGCGACCTCTTATTATGTACTGAATCGACAGATATTTTGCACAAAATCACTTCACATCTAAAGGAATAAGAGCAGCCATGTGGAGAGCATTTCCAACTATTTTGAAATTTTAGCCCGTATTTTGGACCACCCTAAATTTATATATATATATATATATATGATACACACAGACCATGTATGGAACAAGGAACTCTTCTGGGAAAATTAAATCCACTATAGTCCGAATAAGTAATGGTAAATGACAAACACTAAAGTTTTTTCTTTTTCATGATGTTAGCCCGACGTGGGCAACGGGTCACTCGCAAAGAGGTCCCAAAAATATAGCTTCCCTCACCAGCTATCTGCAAAGCAGATAGGATCCAGCTTTGGGACAGGATCTAGGGTTTAAAGCAGCCTAGCCCCGCTACATTTAGAACTCAATAGAAGCAAAAGACTCGTTGCATTCACGTCGGATTGAATACATCAAAGAAAAAGGGGTAACTATTATATTTTTAGCCAAAGCCAAAACTTAAATCTCAACTGGCCGAATTGAGCGTCCGCT
This sequence comes from Bathynomus jamesi, assembly GCA_023014485.1. NCBI lineage: Eukaryota > Metazoa > Arthropoda > Malacostraca > Isopoda > Cirolanidae > Bathynomus > Bathynomus jamesi. Next base: position 81,331 of record JAJOZX010002929.1, read on the forward strand.
TTTCAAGGCACATAACATGTCCGTTTCATTATGGGAGTGAACTCTTTTGCTTATATTGAGGTTCTAAATGTAGCGGGGCTAGGCTGCTTTAAACCCTAGATCCTGTCCCAAAGCTGGATCCTATCTGCTTTGCAGATAGCTGGTGAGGGAAGCTATATTTTTGGTCACTCTTTGCGAGTGACCCGTTGCCCACGTCGGGCTAACATCATGAAAAAGAAAAAATTATAGTGTTTGTCATTTACCATTACTTATTCGGACTATAGTGGATTTAATTTTCCCAGAAGAGTTCCTTGTTCCATGCATGGTCTGTGTGTATCATAGAAAACCTCAGGGAACCATTTTGAGTTCACTCCCATATATATATATATATATATATATATATATATATATATATATATATAACTGTTACTTCATTTCATATAAATTCACAGGTATAGTGAATATTTATAGTTACTATGCATGAAAACGGATATTGAAGCGGAATGAATACACAATTGTTTTGTTTTCATTTAAAGACTGACAATAATATTCCACGTATTAAATGGACTTATTCAACATGCAAACGTGAATAATAAAAAGGTGCTCGTACGCAACTCACTTAAAAGATTCAACGACTTACTTTTCAGAGCACCGTGCGATATCTTTTATATATATATATATATATATATATATATATATATTATAATAACGAACAACAATTTAATAACGAATATCAATATAAACAATATAATACGGAATGAAGAAATAGATGAAAGAAAAGAAATAAGTAAAAGTTGGGAAGTAGTCAGACTGCCCAACGAGCGAAATGATAAAAAGACAATAACTGAAAATGTAGAAAATAAACAGCCAAAGAAAAATAATGATAACCAAAATTAAGAACTTTGAAAATAATAAGATAACAAGAAGTAGAGCGTAGAAAATATCATACGTAAATACTACGCGAATGGGAACTGCAGATATCCGGATGGGCAATGCATATATGCACAGCCCACATTATGCAACACTCATTACGCGAGTGGATACTGCAAATTTGATAAGAAATGCAAGTTCCACCATCTTACGGTCTGCAACACCTATGCGAGATATGGGAGTTGCAAATGCTGAAAAAAATGCCGTTACCAGCACCCTCAAAGGAACGCAACGAGTGAACATGAAAAACGAACATCAAAGAAGAGTGCCAATTTTTTAGACGCAGCCAACACAATTCAGCTGCTAAATACTATCCAGCAATTACAAAATCAGTTGACAAATATGGGAATCCGAGAGCCGGACAGAAGGCACGTACAAAGGCACTTCATGCGTTATCGGGACAACAGGTACCGGCAAAGATAAAAAGAGGTAAATTCTCGGAGGACCATAAGGCAACGAAACCGACACCCCCATTGGAAAACGAATCCGAGCCACCTGTATGCGAAAACGATAGAGAAAAAATAAAAATAATCCTAGCCAACATTCAGGGCCTTAAATCAAACCATTCCACGGAGAAAGTTTTATACCTGAAAGGACTCGTGCAAGAAGCCGGAGCAGACTTTGCATGCCTCACGGAAACTCATCTAAAGGACTGCCAGCCGAACTGTGAAAATTGTGAGTCCTGTAATGACAAAAAAGAAATACAAATTGACAACTATAGCATCCCCCGAGCCGACAGAACAGTGAGACGTAAAGGAGGATGTGCTATTTACACACGCGAAAGGCATATGGCAGAAATGACTATAAGTACCTCAAACAGCTACTTAGAATGTGTAGCAGCAAAAGTTGAAAAGTTAATATGGTACTAATTGTAATGTACAGACCCCTAAACACGCCAACCTCAAAATTTTCAGATTCCATTGCAGAGGTAAGAAACTGGATAAAAGATCTACAGTCTCCAACCCCAAATATTTTTCTCTGTGACCAGGAGCAGGTAAAAATGCTACTAGCTCTAGCTGATGAATTTATGTTAACGCAAGGAATAACAGAAAACAAAAGCAAAAAACAACTGTCTAGATTTTGTATTCACAAACAAGAGTAATCTAATTGATAATGTAGAAATATCCCCAACTATGATATCGGACCACAACATCATTGAAATAACTAATATAAAGGCAACAGGAAAGGAAAGAACACACAACAGAAAGAGGCAAATTCAAAATTTTTAATTTTCACTCCAAAGCTATAAACTGGAGGGATGTTACATCCAGCATGGAAGTAATAGATTGGAAAATCATTTTCGAGGCCAAGACAACGGAGGAGACGCTAATGACGTTAGAGGAGAACACGTTAGAAATTGTGGAAAAACATGTCCCAAAAATACAACAAAGAGGAAAGAGAAGCAGGTTCGAAAGACAAAAGAGGGCATTGTTTCGAAAGAGAAAAAGAGTGACTGCAGAATTAAGTAACTGTAAAGATAACATCAGAAAAATATTAAATGATAAATTGCAAAGTATCGATGACGTCATACAGGAACTAATTGAGAAGCATACAGAAAAAGAAGAAGACGACGCTATAGAAGCGATAAAGGCTAACTCAAAGTACTTCTATAATTTCGCAAAAAGAAAGTCGAAAAATCATGCGACTATCGGACCTTTAAAAAACGAGAACAGTGATTTATCTGATGATCTAACAGAAGTATCTGAAATATTAAGAGCTCAGTACGAATCATCTTTCAGTACCCCAAAAACTGACAAATTGATATGCGATAGAAACGCGTTCTTTGAAGAAGAACTACAAGGGGAAAGTATAACGGACTTCGACTTTACGACGGATGATATTACACAAGCCATAGGGAAACTAAAAACACACTCAGCGGCAGGACCGGATAATGGAATGCCATACTGGTCAAAAGCTGCAAGAATGCAATCGCTGAGCCCCTATACTGGATATGGAGACGATCACTAGACACGGGAGAAATACCGAACATCCTGAAGAGCATGAACATAGTTCCAATATATAAAGGAGATCGATCCAAGGCCAAAAACTACAGGCCAGTGTCGCTTACATCTCATCTTACTAAAATATTTGGACGAATAGTTAGACAGAAAATCTATGACTTTTTGGAAACTCAGAAAAAAATTCAATGATAACCAACATGGGTTTCGGTGAGGCAGATCATGCCTATCACAACTAATGGAACACTACAACAACATTATTGATGCACTTGAAAGTAATGAAAACTATGATGTACTATACACATTACACAGACTTTGCTAAAGCGTTCGACAATTGTGACCATGGAATCATAATACATAAACTGAAATATATGAGAATAACAGGAAAAGTAGGGAAATGGATATATAATTTCCTTAGTGAGCGGCGGCAAGTCGTTACAGTACAAGGAGTATCTTCATCAGAATCAGAGGTCCTCAGCTCGGCACCACAAGGAACAGTATTAGCTCCACTACTCTTCATAATCATGCTAACTGACATAGCTGAGGACATTACCAGAGACAGCACAGTAACATCCTTTGCGGATGACACAAAGATCAGTAGAAAAATAAGAAACCCAGAAGATATAGGATCTCTACAAACCGACATAAACAAAATCTACAAGTGGACAGAAGACAACAATATGAAGTTTAACACCGAGAAATCTCAGCTGTTACGGTACGGAAAAAGAGAAGACCTAAAATCCATGGAATATTATACCTCAAATGGACAAGAAATTCAGAGAAATTCTAGAGCAAAAGATTTAGGGGTTGTAATGACAGATGCTGCGAAATTTGAAACACAAAATAAGATAGCAGTAAACAGAGCAAAGAGAATAACGGGGCAGATATTGAGAACCTTTAAACGAAGGGATAGGAATGTAATGATTCTTCTACTGAAAACCCTGATCATACCCAAATTGGAATACTGCTCAGTCCTAACATGTACATATAAAAAAGAAGACATTAGACAACTGGAAGGGATCCAGGGAAGCTTCACAGCCAAGATCAATGGGTGCAAAGAACTAAATTACTGGGAAAGGTTACGAGAACTAAACTTATATTCACTGGAAAGGAGAAGAGAGAGATACACCATTATTTACTCTTGAAAAATAATGGAGAAACTAGTCCCTCATCTTATTCTGAATCCTATAACTCCCCAAACAACAGTGGAAAGTAGAAACGGTAGACTGTGTCGTATTCCCAAATTAAAGGCGAGACAGGGAACATCCTTAACCCTGAAAGAAAATAGTTTTGTTATGAGAGGACCAAAACTGTTTAATCAGCTGCCCAAAGACCTAAGAAACACGAAGGGAGTTGCAGTGGACATCTTCAAAAGAGGATTAGACGTCTGGCTCAGAACAATCCCCGATGAGCTGGGCGTACCTGGCTATGTGAGGTAGAGAGCACAAGAAACCAACTCACTACTTCACCAGGCCAACTCGAGAGGATGGGCGACAAGCTAGATTTTGCTAAAGCAAATCTCTAAGGAAGTTGTAGATCCATTTTCCCACTTTGCCTGTTATTCCCATATATTTAATTTTATGTGCTATTATACCATGGTCACATTTATCGAAAGCTTTAGCAATCTGTGTATATAACATCGTAGTTGTCATTGCCTTCCAATGCATCTAGGATATTGTTGTAGTGTTCTATTAGTTGTGATAGGCATGATCTACCTGATCGGAATGCATGCTGATTTTTGTTGAATCTTTCTCGTGTCTCCAGGAAATCATAAATTTTCTCTCTAACTATTCTTTCAAATACTTTGGTGAGGTGGGACGTCAAAGACACTGGTATATAGTTCTTTGCTTGAGATCTGTCCCCTTCTTTATATATAGGGACAATGTTTGCTCTTTTCAAGATGCTCGGTATTTCCCCAGTGTCTAGGTATCTTCTCCATATCCAGTATAAAGGTATAGCTATTTCATTTTTACAGTTTTTAATCAATAATGCGTTCCAATTGTCCGGACCTGCAGCTGAATGTGGTTTCATTTGTCCTATAGCTCTCGCTACATCTGGTGTAAAATCAAAGTCTGTTATGTACTCTCCTTGCAATTCCTCTTCAAACAATGCATTTATGTCAGGTATCACTTTGTCCCTTTTTGGGGTACTAAAAACTGATTCATATTGAGCTCTTAATGTATCAGATATTTCTTTTGGATCGTCGGTTATTTCATTATATCTACAGTGCGTGTTCTTTGCAGTTGAAAAAAAAATATATATATATATGAACTCGGAATTCTTTGGAGAATTGGGTAACATGTGCGAGTCGGCCAATTTAAGTATAAGTGATGTAGATGTATTAGGGGTAGCCAGTGGTAATTTTACATACGTTAGCGATATGAGTGATACCACCAGGTGGATGATCATTGTCCTCACTAGTAATAATCTAAAGGATCGAATTGTTAGAGTTCATATTTGCATGATTTCCTTCTTTCTGATCATAGACCATTACAAATATTAATTAACGTTACCAATTTATGCGCAACACGACTTAACAAGAACTCAATAGGTAAGAATAATCGCGTCGATTGGTCCAATGTTAATATGCAGCAGAGAATAGAATACAAAGACAGAACATGTCACCTCTTTAATAATTTAGAAATTTTGCACCTTGGCTGTAATAATCCTTGCTCAAATGATCTCACTGTAAACTCATAGATAGGTATTATAGTAAGATAATATCCCTGTTAAGAGAAGCAGGAAGCCCTTGATTAAATCTTACAACTATCATACTAAGGTTATTCCTGGATGGAATGATTTTATTGCCCCCCTGAAGAGGGAATCGAAAGACGCCTACGATTTGTGGTGCTTTCATGGTAGACCCAGATTAGGACCAGTATACATAAATATGTGTAGAAGTCGGGGTCAGTATAAGGCGGCCATAAGGCGATGTAAACAGGAAGAAGAGTCTATTCGAGCATCAAAAGCCTGTGAAGCTCGCATAAATAACGATAATAACAAATTTTGGAAATTTGTTAAGAATCAAACGGGTGTCAAAAATGTCCTCCCTCCGACAATCGATGGGGTGTCGGGGACGATGAAATTGCAAAGCTGTGGAAAAACCACTACTCTAACATTCTTAATAGTGTGAGTAGGATAATCTTAAGATAGATTGCAGCGAAACGATTGTGGGAGGGACAAGGAAATATTTTGATATCATTTCTGAAGTAAGGAGGTTAATTAAAGAGTTAAAGACTGTTCTGCGTCAGGGGTAGATGACTTATCGAATGAGCACTTAAAATATGAAATGACGTAGTATGTCTGCATATATCATTGCTCCTATCAGCCATGCTTGCTCATAGCTATATCCCTGCAGAGTTCATGAGGGTATATATCTTGCCCCTGGTCAAAATAAGTATGGAGACATTCTGTCCAGCAATAATTACAGGCCTATTGCTGTCGCTTCCTGCTTCTCGAAACTACTAGAAAAACTCTTGTTACTCCGATTAAATGATTTCCTATGGACATCTCCTAATCAGTTTGGCTTAAAAGGTCCCACTCAACTGACCTGTGTATCTATGTACTTAAAGAAACAATATCTAAATACATTGACAGTAATTCAACCATTTATAGCTGTTTCCTTGATATAAGTAAGGCATATGATAGGGTGAACCACAATATTTTTATTTGCAAAACTAGAAGACAGGAAGGTTCCAATGTACATATTAATTTATTGAAATTTTGGTATTCCCACCAATCTTTCACAGTTAGGTGGGGCAATGTACTATCCGAGTGTTTTGGCTCCTCTTGTGGGGTGAGACAAGGCTCCTTGCTCTCCCCTATGCTGTTTAATGTGTATATTGACGGATTAATTGCTTCACTTAATGAGGCAACAGTAGGGTGTTGTATAGATAACACAAGGATAAATAACTTAGTTTATGCCGATGATATGGTGTTAATAAGTCCCTCTGTTAAAGGTCTGGATCGGCTACTAAAAGTCTGCGAAGTATATTCGCAGAAACATGATATTCTTTTTAATGTGACAAAAACTAAGGTTATGCAATTTCATCCTAAAAGCTGTAATCAGCCAGCTGATATAAGGTTTAAAATGAATGGTGAAGTAATTGAGGAAGTACAAGAGTTTAAGTATTTGGGTCAAACTATTACCAGCTCCTTGAGTGATGATTCGGATATAAGAAAACAGTCTCGAAGCCTGTGTGCTAAAGCGAATATGATCATAAGGAACTTTCGTTTCTGTACAAGTGAAGCTAAAGACACACTCTTTCGTACTTTCTGCAGTAATATATACGGTCAGCAACTCTGGGTGAATTATAAAAAAGGTTCTGGCAGAACCCTAAATTTGCTGTACAACAGGTCGTTTAGACTCTTACATAAATTACCCCCGAGATGCTCAGCTTCGCAAATGTTTGCAACCCGCAATGTTCCGACCTTCCCGGAGGTAACAAGACGTGCTCAACACAGTCTAATGCAAAGAATTAAAAAATCAACCAACCCGATCATCCAAGCTATCCATGAGTCCTGCCATTTATCCTCTAAGCTATGGACTTTTTGGTACGAAACGTCTGTCTGGTAGCTCCACTTAACTTCGACAGTGCAGTATTATTTCTAATCAATTGTATATATTTTTATCCTTAGTGTATGAACTGTCATTGTATAATAAATTTGTCATATGGACTATAGTCTGCCAATAAATATTCATTTTCATTTCATTTTCATTTTCATATATATATATATATATATATTATATATATATATATATATATATATATATATAGTATATATATATATATATATATATATATATATATATATATACAGGTGTCCGTAAAGTCATGGTGGGATTTTAAATAGCTATATTATTGCAACGAAACATGATAATGAGATGAAAAAAAGGCAAATTGAAGAACAACTCTAAAAGAATAACTTTATTTAACGTAGTTCGATATGGGCTCCTCTGGTAGCCCTGCAGACATCTAGGCGGTGATTCAATTCCAGCCCACACGCCCAAGAACATCAGGAGTGACGGATGCGATAGCTTCCGTGATTCGCTCGTGCAAGTGATGAATATCCCTAATGGGTACACTGTACACGCTTTGCTTGACGTAACCCCACAAATAAAAGTCCAAAGGTGTCAGGTCCGGAGAGCGTGGAGGCCATGGCTTCCATCTTCCTCTTCCTATCCATCTCTGTGGAAATTTTTCATTAAGGAATTCTCGAACAACGTTGGCATAGTGCAGAGGAGCACCATCTTGCTGAAAGATGACATTATTGTCAATAAATTGGGGTCCTGCAAAATGTTCCAACATAGCGAGGTAGTTGTGTGACGTCACAGTGGGTTCCGCGAAGAAAAATGGGCCAATCACTCGATCTCGTGCTAGAGCACACCACACATTAACTTTCGGGCTATTACGCTCATGTTCAACATAGGCATGTGGACAGCCTAGACTAACTACGAGATAAAGGTTAAGCTTAGCCTAGACTAACTACAAGATACAACTTTGAGAGTTGTTCTTCAATTTGGCATTGTTTCATCTCATTATCTTGTTTCGTTGCAATAATATAGCTATTTAAAATCCCACCATGACTTTACGGACACACTGTGTATAATATATTATATATATATATAACTTTTTATTACTTTATTTAGATTGCATTTTTCCGGTAAGTTTTAGTTGAAGTTTTTAGAACCAGGTAATATAGGTGTAATTAATTTGTTGAAAAACGTCAGTGAAAGAAATCAGAATGTCGATCTGTGTGTGTCTGTCTTCCGTTCGGTGCCAACAGACAAATGGGGGGACCC
>JAJOZX010002929.1:95000-107500 GCA_023014485.1 Bathynomus jamesi
ACAAATATAAGTGATTTTACATTTAATCTTCATTATTTTTAAAAATACTGTTGACAAAATAGAATCAGCAAATCAGTTCGGATTCCACTTAAGGTTTAAGGTGGAGCAACAAGCTTGACCTTCGTCAGAATGAACAGTTCGGGCGGAAGCAAAACCAGATTAACCATAGTTTATATATATATATATATATATATATATATATATATATATATATATATATATATATATATATTATGGACAATCAAATAGCAAGGTTATTATAATTCAGTGACCAACATTCCCGGATCTTTTCCGTTTAAGTTGTTGTGAAAAGGAAATTCTGAAAACTTTTTTGGGTTAGAAAATACTAAATTTATTAAGAAAAATACATTTTAGGGTGGAGAAACTTAACTCTAACCTAATCTATTTTAACATATAGCCTAACCTGACTTAACCTAACTTAACTCAACCTATCCCAACCTATAGCCTAACATCAAAACGTTTCAAACACAAAATTTGGCTTTGTTCTGATACTTTTTTTGTAATAAATTTCTCCATCCTAAAATGTACTTTTCTTAATAAATTTATTATTTTTATTATTTTCCAATTCTTCAAATTTAGTTTTATAATTTCTCTTGACTATATAGTGAAGTTCTGCACCTTAAAATGTATTGTTCTTAATAAATTTACTATTTTCCTACCCAAAAAAGTTGTTTTTAGAATTTTTTTTCATTGTCCGTTAAAATGAAAAGAGCAGCATTCTCTACGGACATACATGCTTTTTTAGTATATTACCCCCGTCAGGGTTTGAACCTACTACTTCTTGAAAAGAAAGTGAAGTTGCGAACCACTGCACTACATTATAAAATACAGACCACCTTCCCTAAAACTTTAATTGTTCCATTTGAACTGAATATAGAACAATTCTGAATCAACTTCATTTTATAATGTCTTTATAATTGGTTTAAAATCGATCCAGAAAGGAAAGTTGCTCCAACGGTTTTAAAGGTAGACCAGTCTTTTACAAGGACCGATTTTGAACCAATTATATCGACAATACAAAATAAAACTGATTCAAAATCGTTCCATATTCAGTCAAATGGAACAATTTTTTTTTAGAACAACTGTATTTTACAGCGTTCGACGGGATGAAAGTCATTCATTTAAACAACAGAAAATGCATAACGCTTTCGTGTTCAGAGGCATTTTACGCGTTAGCCCTCCTGCACTCAGGGTAATGACCAGCATTTCATTCAAATTATCTGTTGCAACACTGGAGTCTCATAGATGGAATATTATGCATGAACACGCACGATTTTGCATAATGCAAAAAATTGCCCCAACCAGGATTCGAACTTTTATTCCATCGTAGCGTAGTGGCTAGGGAGGGCCTCACCTATTCAAACGGTGGTGGGTTCGAATATATATATATATATATATATACATATACATATATATATATATATATAATATATATATATATATATTGTTTTCGTTGTAGTTTATTCTGTAAAAGAGAATTTACAATTCGTGCAGAGAATTTAAATTTTGCAATTTTCCTGATCCTGGAGGCGAGATTCCTCGAAATCGTCCACTTAAAACGCACATAAACGGTTTTTGTAGCATTTCCATCAATTGAAAACAATAATGAACTTTAAATTATTCTGATGTAGAGTAAAGATATGCTAATAACATCAATCAAATGGCAATTAATGATATAAACTGGCTTTAAGTGGAGTCATTAATCAGCGGAGAGATGGCGGTTTCATTGTCCTTTCCCTGCGCGCTTGCTAGGGTAAGATCGCTCGGGCCAAGGGCTGGTATTTCACACCTAGGTGATATCCTCCCTGAAAGAAAGGAGCGGAGAGCGGCCGCTCCGTCCTCCAGACATGACTCCCTCCGTATCTGGACGATCATCTCGCGCTCTCTTCGGCGACACGACGTCCTTTTTTTTTCTTTTTGTAGTCCGAGTCGCCTCCCTTGAATCGCATTAGGACGTTCTTCCCACTTATGATCGAAAATTAATGTTACTTACACACACACACACACACATACATACATGCACACGTGCGCGTTTCCGCATAAGCGAGACCGACTTATTTTAAAACCATATAGCTAAAAGTAATTAACTTAATCTAATTAACCTAACCTAACCTAACCTTAGTGCCATCGGGTAATTATTGAATGTTTCACCAACACAAATTAATATCCAAAATACATTTTTCTAATGTATTTTGGTGTGTTCTGTTCAAATATGACCTTCGTATCTTGCGCAAATGAACCGAAACAAAGTTATGAAACTGTTGGTGAAACATTCAATAATAACCGTGCCATCGAACCGAGAAGGGTGTGATAAGTGTTTCAAACACAAGTGAGGGATCGAACAGTGGTCTTCGTTAATTCATTATACAGTGAGGTACTCGCTAATCTAGCCTAACGTAACCTAACCTAGCCTAATCAGGACCCACATATCTTTTTCCGGACGCTAAAAAATTTTCTAGATTTTTTTATATATTTTTTTTAATTTTCCGAGGTACCAAACGTGTTACCTCATAAAAATTACCCCACTTCATCGGCGAATTAGCATATACTCGACCTCACTTATGCCCCGTTGCCGTGCGCTTGCGCGCACACACACACATTTGGCTACCGTATGAAACCGCGACATTTTCATATGTATGTGTCGACATTTAACCTAATGTAAATAATTTCACTAAGTTAATTTAACCTAACCTTCATTATAATTATCTCTTTCATGATATTTGATGATTTTCAGTAAAACATTAAGCCGAATTAAAGATGACATTGCTAATGTCGTTTAAAAACCATTAAAATACATGAAAAATATTTCTGTTTATTCGTAATAATAAATAAAGAAATTTTATTTAATTTAAATTTTATTTAAATTTACAAATATGTAAATGTAAATTTAAAAACAAAATATTTTCATTGCACACACAACAGTAATTTAAAATATTTAGTCGTGTAATTCAGTGAGGAAAATCAGCGATCTTCTTTTTTTTATTGGGTTGTTTCACTTCCTTCGCAACATCTAAAGTTTTAGGACGAAGGGGACCTACAGTTTTACGTGGAATTGGAATCTTCTGAGGGTCGCTACATCACCCGGACGTAGGAGTCCTCGCTTCGACTTTGTGATTTTAGATTTCAGCGATGAACGCGTTTCCTTTGAGTCTTCCGAAGCACGATTGTGATTTGGATTCTACGTTAAATAAACGTTTTTCAAAATGGGAAAACAAACAATCTGAATTAACAATTGTGGCGCATTTCGTAATAACCATATTTGATATTTATTCTGACGAAGGTCAAGCTTGTCACTCCACCTTATATATATATATATATATATATATATATATATATATATATATATATATATATAATATACACACCTTAACCTTATGAACCTTATGTTGTTTCGTGCGTTGGTCTCTCTTCACACGGAGGTCAAGCTGGTGGCCCCGCCTCTAGGTCTGGCTTGGTGGAGGAGCGTTGCTTTCTTGCGCTCTCCACCGTACATAGCCAGGCACGCCAGGCTCATCTGGTACCGTCCTGAGCCAGGCATCCAGTCTTCGCTTGAAGACTTCAACTTTGACCCCCGTTACGTTTCTGAGGTCCTTTGGTAGCTGGTTGAAAAGTTTTGGCTCCCTGACAACCAAGCTATTTTCCTTCAGGGTTGAGGAGGTCCCTTGTCAGGCCTTTAATTTGGGAACACTACACATTCTGCCTTTCCTATTTTCCAGTGTTGTTTGAATGGTAATTGGGTTTAGTTTTAGGTTTGGTACCAGTTTTTCGATCATTTTCCATATGTAGATTATGTTGTACCTCTCTCTTCTTTCCAGGGAGTACAGATTTAGTTTACGTAGTTTTTCCCAGTAGTTGAGTTCTTTGCAACCATCAATCTTGGCTGTGAAATGCCTTTGCGTTTCTTCTAGTTTATTAGTTTCTTCCTTTTCATATGGGGACGTCAAAACTCAGCAGTATTCAAGTTTTGGTATAATCAGTGTTTTTAACTGTCCTGTCCCTTCTCTTGAACGTTCTTAGTACCTGTCCCGCGACTCTTTTTGCTTTATTTATCGCTACCTGATTTTGTGTTTCGAATTTCGCATCATCTGTCATTATTACCCTCAGATCGATCGCTTTCGTGCTTCTCTGAATTTCTTGTCTATCTGGAGCATAATATGCAGTCTGTTTAAGTTCTTCTTTTCTACCATATCTCAAGAGCTAAAATTTCTCGGTGTTAAATGACATGTTTTTGTCTTCTGACCATTTATATATTTTGTTCGTGTCCCTCTGCAAGGCCTCCACATCATGTACATCGCTGATTTTTCTGCTAATCTTTGTATCGTCTGCAAAGGATGTTACTATACTGTTGCTGTTTACTCCGCTGTCTATGTCTGTTAGCATGATAATGAACAGGAATGGGGCCAGTACTGTCCCTTGTGGTACTGAGCTGCGTATTTCCGATTCTGATGATGATATACCTTGAATTTTGACGACCTGCGGAAGTTCTCTGAGGAAGTTGTAGATCCATTTTCCCACTTTGCCTGTTATTCCCATATACTGTATTTCATTTTATGTGCTATTATACCATGGTCACATTTGTCGAAAGCTTTAGCAAAATCTGTGTATATAACATCGTAGTTGTCATTGCCTTCCAATGCATCTAGGATATTGTTGGAGTGTTCTATTAGTTGTGATAGGCATGATCTACCTGATCGGAATCCGTGCTGATTTTCGTTGAATCTTTCCCGTGTCTCCAGGAAATCATAAATTTTCTCTCTAACTATTCTTTCAAATACTTTGGTGAGGTGGGACGTCAATGACACTGGTCTATATTTCTTTGCTTGAGATCTGTCCCCTCTTTATATATAGGGACAATGTTTGCTCTTTTCAAGATGCTCGGTATTTCCCCAGTGTCTAGAGATCTTCTCCATATCCAGTAAAAAGGTGTAGCTATTTCATTTTTACAGTTTTTAATCAATAATGCGTTCCAATTGTCCGGACCTGCAGCTGAATGTGGTTTCATTTGTCCTATAGCCCTCGCTACATCTTCTGGGGTAAAATCAAAGTGTGTTATATACTCTCCTTGCAATTCCTCTTCAAAGAATGCATTTATGTCAGGTATCGCTTTGTCACTTTTTGGGGTACTGAAAACTGATTCATATTGAGCTCTCAATGTATCAGATATTTCTTTTGGATCGTCGGTTAGTTCATTATTTCTCGTCCTTAAGGGCCCAATAGCGGAGCGCGTTTTTGTTTTCCTTTTTGCGTAGCTATAGAAGTATTTTGGATTTTCCTTTATTGCTTCTACCGCCTTTTCCTCTTCCCTCTCTGTATGGTCCTTAATCAGGGCTTGTATTTCCCATCGATACCCTCCAGTTTTTCTTTTATTGCTTTCCTGTCATTATCTCCGCAGTTGCCTAACTTCGCCTCCACTCTCTTTCTTTTGCGGAATAGTCTTCTCTTTTGCCTTTCTACCCAGCTCCTCTTTCCTTTTGGCTGTGATTTCGGAGCATATTTTTCTAAAATTCTCAGCGTTTTTTCTTCCAAGGTTGTTAGCATTTCTTCAGTTGTGCATATATATATATATATATATGGGATGAATTTCACAATTAAACACGTGAAATGAATGAATGCTGCAAACTCACAAGGAAAAAGAAAAACAATTCCAAGGCCTTTCGTGTATTCAGAGCTACACCTCGTCAGGGAATTCCCTAATTCCCTGACGAGGTGTAGCTCTGAATACACGAAAGTCCCTAGAATCGTTTTCCTTTTTCCTTGTGGGTTTGCAGCATATATATATATATATATATATATATATATATATATACACACACACACGAGGGTAATTCAATAAGTATCCGCACTTTTTATTTTCACAATTTTATTTTCACATCTGATAGATTATAAACACATCACTTCTCAACATAGTCTCCCTGTTTCTCAATATACTTAGTCCAGCGATCTACAAGCTTCCTAATGCCATCACAAAAGAGTGTTTTTGGTTGTGTGCGTAGCCAGTCACGCACCGCCTCCTTCAGGTCATCATCGCCTTGGAGTCGCTGATCTCTCAAAGCGTCTTTTAGTGATCCAAACAGGTAAAAATCCGAAGGTGCCAGGTCTGGACTGTAGGCTGGATGATCGAGAACTTCAAATTTAAGTTCTTGAAGGCATTTTCTAGTCTGTGCAGCGGTATGAGGGCGCGCATTGTCGTGTAACAGAATAACACCTTCCGACAATCTTCCTCTCCGTTTTGTGCGAATTGCTTGCTTTAACTCATTCCGAAGCATGTCAGAATACGATGCACTTGTTACTGTAGTTCCACGCTCTAGATAATGTTCAAGGATAGGGCCTCGTGTATCCCAAAACAGTGTCAGCATACCTGCTGACGGCTGCGCTTTGAACTTCCTTGCAATGGGAAGGTGTTATTCTATTACACGACAGTGCGCGCCCTCATACTGCTGCACAGACTAGAAAATGCCTTCAAGAACTTAAATTTGAAGTTCTCGACCATCCAGCCTACAGTCTAGACCTGGCACCTTCGGATTTTTAACTGTTTGGACCACTAAAAGACGCTTTGATAGGTCAGCGATTCCAAGGCGATGATGACTTGAAGGAGGCGGTGCATGACTGGCTACGCACACAGCCAAAAACATTCTTTTGTGATGGCATTAGGAAGCTTGTAGATCGCTGGACTAAGTGTATTGAGAAACAGGAAGACTATGTTGAGAAGTGATGTATTTATAATCTATCAGATGTGAAAATAAAATTGCGAAAATAAAAAGTGCGGATACCTATTGAATTACTCTCGTATATATACACACACACACACACACACACACACACACACACACACACACACATATATATATATATATAAAGAGTAATACACGTAATGAAACGAATAGGAATAAAATTAATAATAAAAACTACCCAATACTACCACTAAAAAATTAAAAGTACTCCTAATGTAATGAAAATTAATTAATGTAATGAAATGTAATTAAATGTAATGAAAATGCTAAAGTCGGTGTTAAGTGAAAGTATCGGCAAACACTTTCATACGAAGAAGTCCATAGTCTAGAACTGTGCTTTTCAACCTTTTCCAACATCATTCATCCTAAACATTTTTTTTTTCAAAAACTCACTCACCCCAGTTCGAATACAGTGGAAAAAGTAATCTTTTTAATTTTCAGTGATCATTATTAGGGTTTATTTTTAGTTATCACACTACAGACTACAACATGAAAATTATTTACTGTCGAACAAGAAAATATTCAATATTTTTAATATCTTAGTAATATTCAACAGTTGCTTCAACAAAATAAAGTGTGTATTCTTCTTTCACAATTTTCATTCACCCTGATTCTGATCTCACTCACCCTGGGTGAACCATTCACCCGGTTGAGAAGCGCTGGTCTACAAGACAGCAGGACTGATGAACGGGTTGGATAGTTGGATTGGCTGATTTTTTAATTCGTTTCATTAGACTGTGTTGAGCATATCTTGTTGCCTCAAGAAGACTTCAGACATTTTGGTTAGCAAACATTTGCAAAACTGAGCATCTTGGAGGCAACTTAAATAGCAATCTAAAGGATCTGTTGTAAAGCATATTTCAAGGTTCTGGCAGAACAGGAGCGCACCCAGGGAGGTTTCCTGGTAGCCTGGAAACCCCCTCTGGGCCAGGCTCTTCCAAAATCCCAAGTATAGGAAATTTAAGTTAGGTTAGAGTGTCCAAAAATTTGCCCTGAGAATGCATTCCCCAATTATAACACTAAGTCCATGAGAAAAATGTGTCATATTTATGTCAGTCTGCCTTGTATCTTCTAGAAATACATCCCTGATGTAAATTGGTGACTTACTACTCACAGAATAAATTTGACATAATAAATGGGTCACACTTCACTCATTTGTTTATATTCTAAAAACAAATTGGAGAACTGGATTGCAAAAGTTACCGCTATCATTAACAGCCTTAGAAAGTAACCACTCAGCAGCACCAGTTTACATATTCCATGAATTTCATTATTTTTCTGATGTATGTGCTAGACAATACAAAAACACTTAATTTCATTACCATATGTCACAATGAAGAAGATTTTCAAGTTGAATGCAACTGACATTTCTTTGCTAAGTCATGAGAAAAATACATGTGATGGAATAAAATGAGTAGCAGCAAAGGCTAGTCTACTAAGAATAATTTCTGAACACATTACAACACCTAAAACATTCTTTGACTAGTGTAACAAGGAAGATGAAATTCGAAAATATACTTGCTGATAAGTAAAGTTGCGTTATGTTTGTGCAAATAAAAGATTTTCAGCAAATTTTGATCTCTTATCCTCTAGCCATTAGAGTGCATAATAATAAAAATATATTACACATTGTGTATGTATTCAGCTCAATAAATTTATGTATTTTATGTTTATACAAATTAATTATGCCCCTGGACCCCTCTATTATAACTGTTTCTCTAGCGTTAGTGCTCTGTAGTTTACCATGTCGGCTCCTCACCCAGCTTAAATATTTGGAAACCCCCTTAACCAATTTCTGGGTGCGTCCCTGCAGAAACCTTTTTATAATTAATCCACAGTCGCTGCTCACAGATATTAGTGCAGAAAATATGAAAAAAGAGTGTCTTTAGCTTCGCTTTTATAGAATCTGAAGTTCCTTATAATCATGTTTGCCTCAGCACAAAATCTTTGATATTGTTTCTTTATGTTTGAGTTTTCATTCAAGAAGCTGGTGGTAATTTGACCCAAATATTTAAGTTCTTGTACTTGCTCTATTGGTTATTCTCTCATTTCGAAAATAAAATTAACTGTTTCGGTTGAATTTTCAGGATGGAATTGCATCAACCTTAGTTTTAGTAACATTAAAATTAATGTCATAGTTCTGGGAATATAATAGGCAAATTTTTTTAAGATGATCCAGACCTTTAACCGAAGATTATTTATCCTCATATTACCTATACAACATCTGACCCTTAACTCATTAATAGTAGTAATTAACCCATCAATATACATATTAAAAAGCAGAGGAGGTTAGCAAAGAGCCTTGTCTAACTCCACATGAGGAACCAAAACATTCGGACAATACATGCCCCCATCAACCATAAAAGTTTGGTGAGTGAACCAATATTTCAATATATTTAAAACATACAGTAGAACATTCCCATCTTCTAATTTTTTAAGTAGAATATTATAATTCACTTTATCATATGCTTTGCTATATCCAGGAAATGACAATAAATAGTTGAATTGCTGTCAGTATATTTAAATGCAATCTCCTTCAATTCAAAACATAACTACACAGGGAAGTTGAATGGGACGTTTTAAAACCAAACTGATTTGGAGATATCCATAAGTAATCATTTAGTCGGAATAGCAAAAGTTTCTTAAATAGTTTGGAGAAGCAGGAGAAACGGCAATAGGCTAGTAGTTATCACTCCATAGAATGTCCCAAAATTTATTTTTGACAAGGGCTGTAATATATAAATATGGGATTGAACTCAGAATGGTCCCCCGAGGGTTTTTCAGGATACACACAGACCGTGCATGGAACAAGGAACTCTTCTGGGAAAATTAAATCCACTATAATCCGAATAAGTAATGATAAATGACAAACACTATATTTTTTTCTTTTTCATGATGTTAGCCCGACGTGGGCAACGGGTCACTCGCAAAGAGGCCCCAAAAATATAGCTTTGGGACAGGATCTAGGGGTTACAGCTACACCTAGCCTACTATATCCAGAACTTCAATACAAGCAAAAGACTCGTTGCATTCATATCGAGTTGAATACATAAAAAAAGGGGTAAAAAGAGGTAAATAGTGTTTGTCATTTACCATTACTTATTCGGAGTACAGTGGATTTAATTTTCCTAGAAGAGTTCCTTGTTCCATGCACGGTCTGTGTGTATCATATATATATATATATATATATATATATATATATACATACATACACTACTGTGCAAAAGTCTTAGTCACCCTTGTACAGTTGCGTTTTTTCTTCTTTTTTTTTAATAATTATGTTGAATGTTTGAGCATGTTCATGTTGTTTTATTATAAATATAAATTATAATGTATAATCATTGTCAATAATCTCAGTTATTAGGCAGTTTAACGAAGAAAACGGATGTTTCATCAAAACGTGCTACTGCTGGAGATAGAACGGAATTTAACACAAAGCTTCTAGGTACTATTTTACAAGATATTCTAAGTTCATTCAGTAACAGTTTGTAAACAGAACTTCTATTGTATGTTTGTGTAATTGTTTAATGCTCGTAACTAAATGAAATTTAATTTTTTTTAATAAAATTTCTTAATTGTTAATTTTCTCTCTTTTTCCAGATAAAGGCATAAAATTTTACATTGGTTAAACAATGGCTAAAATATCCATTGCAACTCGACACCGGTTGGTATTATTGCACGAGCAAGGTCAATCTCAATCAGAAATATCGCGACAAACTGGGGTATCAAGATGTAGTATTCAAGCAATTTTAAAGAAACAGCGCGAAACAGGCAAAGTTAAAGATCGAAAACGCAGTGGAAGGCCGAGGAAACCTACTGAAAACGATGAGAGACACCTTAAGCTAACATCCCTCAGAAATAGACGAAAATCCAGTGCAGAACTTTCGGCAGAACTTGCCCAGACCTCAGGATTACACGTCTACTCATCCACCGTGAGGAGATCACTCATCAGAAATGGTCTTAATGGTCGAGTGGCAATCAAAAAGTCATTTCTCAGGAAAGGAAACGAATCAAAGAGGCTCAAATATGCTCAAAAGCACAAGAATTGGAATGGTGACTAGTGGAAAAGGGTTCTCTGGAGTGACGAGTCAAAATTTGAAATTTTTGGCACAAAGAGAAGACAGTATGTGAGAAGAAGAAACAGAACAATTCAAGGAAATGTGTTTGCAGCCAACAACTAAGCATGGTGGAGGATCTATCTAAGTTTAGGGCTGCATTTAAGCAAATGGTGTTGGGGATCTTATCAAAATTGATGGAATACTGAATGCAGAAAGATACAGACAGACCCTAATTCATCATGCTGTGCCATCAGGTCGGAGATTAATTGGAAAAATTTTTATTTTTCAGCAGGACAATGACCCTAAGCATACTGCTAATGTAGTCAAAACCTATTTGGAGAATAATAAAGAACGTGGAGACTCGCAACTGATGGAATGGCCTTCTCAGAGCCCTGATTTAAATATTACTGAGGCTGTTTAGGATTACTTAGACAGAAAGAAACAAGAAAAGCAGCCAAAATCGAGAGAAAAGCTATGGCAGGTCCTTTTAGATGCATGGAACAACATTCCAGCGGATTTCTTACAAAAACTCCAACACAGTATTCCAAATTGAATCGCAGCAGTTTTGCAGGAAAAGGGCGGTCATAAAAAATACTGACTTTCGACAATAGTATGTAACTTTTCAGTACTTATGGTGATGCTTCTCTAATAAATGATAAATCTTGAAGCTAACACGTGTATTTTAACCTTTGAAATTGAGAAAATTTATCAATACAAGATTTTTTCAGACCTGCCTAAGACTTTTGCACAGTAATATAAATATATATATATATATATATATATATATATATATATATATATATAATATATATATATATATATAGGCTGTCTCAGAAGTCGCGCACCATAGGCTTTTATTCAGATTTACGAGTCGAAATGGTTTTAAGTGATGTTTAATTACAATATATGTTCGATAATGTTCGAATAAAGAAATTAATAGTATATACAGTTAATGAAAAAGCTATTTTAAAATAATTAAATTGAATGAAGCTACATTAGCCAATGGCATCTTAGAAGTCGCGCACTATTGGCTAATATAGCTTCATTCAATTTAATTATTTCAAGACAGCTTTTTGATTAACTGTACGAACTATTAATTTTATTATTCGAATATTATCGAACATATATTGTAATTAAACATCACTTAAAACCATTTCGACTCATAAAACTGAATAAAGCATATGGTGCGCGACTTCTGAGACACCCTGTATATATACAGGGTATTTCAGGAGGAAAGGTCAATACTTCGGGAGGTGATAGTATCGGTCATTGTGAGAAAAAAAGTTCATATGAACATGTGTCTAATTCTGAATGGTTACGGAGATAGAGCTGTTTGAATCTACAAATACAAAAGCATTGTTAATGGTAATCAAGAAAGAGAAACCAATTACTGTTTCTAACATTTAATGTTTAAACATTGGCATTTTGAATGGTATCAGATACAGAAATTTGTTACAGTTTACAATACGTTTTCGAAAATCCCACCGTCAACCTCAATGCACTTTGCAACTCGTGTGTGAAGATCGCGTATTGTTCGTCTGAGTTGATCCTGACGTTCCTTTATGCGGGCAGCAACATCCAAAATGCGCGCGAGCAATTCGTCTCGTGTATCCACCTTTCTTTTGTAAACTTGACCTTCATCAACCCCCACAAACAATAATCTAACAATAATCTAGCCATTGAATGGGAC